>JAUESR010000022.1:0-59189 GCA_030914345.1 Drosophila koepferae
CAGCGGCTCTGGCTCCGGCTATGTTGCACTCCCGCCCTATCAGGGACCCAGCTACGTGTTCCCGGTGGCGTCTCCCCACGTGCGCGTCCTTCCAAACTGAAGCAGTTCCAGTGCGGTGTCACGCTAACATTTATGTGAGTGCTCGAGACGTATCGGAATTATATATAGAATATACCCTATGCTGGCACCGAATGCTGGCTATATCTACTGTGGAAATCGAAACTAGCATCTGCTCTAAATTTGGTTTTCTAGTCGAGTTCTGAAAGCATAGCTACATAGTATGGAGTATTTATTCTAGACTTAATTTTATTCTTCTAAATATTTAGCGAATCAGGCTTCTAAATAGCTAGCAAGGCCTAAGCCTAGGATATTTCTTCAGATTTCCTTAAAGATCTCAAATAGTTACATTTTAACAAGGGCCTCAAAGCAAAGACGAGCCCACAGTTCATAGCGAGATGGTTGGATGATACAAACGGGTCGTTCTTCTAATAGCTATTTAGTTACATACATATCTATGTAGCTCTTACTCTAATTGATTATCTCTCTTGAAAGAACAATTATATCTTGTTTACTTGAGATTTATTTGTTATATAGTATTCATCAAACAGCAGAATTCTGTTTATTTTTTTAATGTTATTTTTTATTTAATTATTTTTTAAATATTTGTATAAATATTTTTATTCATTTCAAGATATGGAAAAGTACACTAATCATTATAGTTGGGAAATATTTTTTAAATTTATTTCGACTAATGGTAATTGATATTGGGTTTCAGCTGACTGCGCAGCTCTGCTAAATTGCATAACTCAAAAATTATTCATTCCAGTTACGCCGATATTCTTGGATATTTCTAGAGTATTTATGTAATTTCAATCCTTAGTAGAGATTCTCTATATGACTTTATATATCTTTATCTTTATCTAGGGCATTAAATCATTGTAAAGAAAGTCTCATTCCATTTTAAATTGCTAAGTAAATTTGTAGCTCTTCATGCCCATTTTATAGGGTATTTACTATTGAAGGAAAAAGTCAACGTTAAAAAAAAAAAATGCTTTGATTTCCTTTATTTTTATAGAATGAAAGTATTTCAAATTTGTCTTTCCTGAATCGATTATCATTTCATTCAGCTCAATTTAGGCGTTTTTCCATTTGACTTATCCACTTATTTGTTAGGGTATTAAATCGTTGTTATCACAATTGGCAATTGTTATTCCCTTTAGCTGCCGTTTGTCATTTGATAGCTCTGTTTGACCCGGCTTGTTAGCGTTTAGTTCGAAAAGACTTTAACCACAAATCGATTTCACTTTCCTGCTCGCAGCGTCATTGTACTTGCCGCCTTGGGCCTGGCCCTGTGGCTGAGTGGAAGTGGTTACGATGGCAACAGTAGCAGCAGCAACGGGGGCTCAGAGGAGCCCAGTTTCTTCTTCGTCACGAATGAGTCGGTGAGCGAGATGCTGGCGGCTGTCAAGAAGCCCATACCGGATGAGCCGGAGTCGGAGTGGGCGCTGCGTGATGTGGCAGTGGATGCGGGAGCGAGCGCACGTTCGGTGAGTGCTGGCATCAAGGCTCTGGGCGATCGCGAGATCCTGGAGGAGGGGACTGCAGCCGAGTGCCATCAATACGCCCCAGTTCCGGCACTATCGATCGCTCAGCACGAATCCCGAGGCGCGCAAGCTGGCGCGCCGTGCTATGTGGAAGAACCAGGCCACGCTGGACATTGCCCAGAACTACAACTACACCAAAGCAGCCTGGCCGGAGTAATATTGGCGTGGGTCCGGTTATAGTGCTGCCGGCTCCGACGGTGTTTGCGGCTCGACTGCGACTTCAACGAGCGCTACAGGCGCAGCACGGGCGTCTGCAACAATAAGGAGCATCCGCGCACCTATGGCGCCTCCATGGTGCCCTATCGCCGCATGGTCGCCCCGGATACGGCGATGGCATCGCCGCTCCCAGGATGAGTCATGGAGGGAAGGATCTGCCGCCGGCTCGTCAGGTCTCGCTGAGCATTCATCGCTCCAGGCTACGAGACAGACTCAAATGTTACCGTTATGCTGGCGTGTTTGGGCAATTCCTGGATCACGATATTACGGCCACGTCGCTGACCACGGGCACAGGAAGCGAGTCGATTGATTGCTGTGCGCGCGGCACTGTCGAGCAGCACCCGGATTGCTTCCCGGTGCACATCCTCGCCGAGGATCCCTACTACAGGCAGTACAACCTGAGCTGCATGAACTTCGTTGCGATCGGCGCCATCTCCGACGGGCAATTCGGACCGCGGCAGCAATTCAACCAAGCCACGGCCTTCATTGACGGCTCCGTGGTCTCATGGGAATCGTGGAGCAGCGGCAGCGGCAGCTGCGCAGCTACATCAACGGCACCCTTCGCATGTTCCTCACCGTGACGCCGCGAGCTGCTGCCCATCTCCTCCAAACCCGGAGGACGGCTGCAATCGAATGCAGATGACGCGCCAGGGCAAATACTGCTTCGAGTCGGGCGACGATCGGGCCAACGAGAATCTGCTGCTCACCTCGATGCACCTGCTGTGGGCCAGGCATCACAACTACCTGGCCCGAGGGCTGCATCAGGTGAATCCCGATTGGGATGACGAACAACCTCTTCCAGGAGTCGCGCAAGATTCTGGGCGCCCAGTTCGCGCACATCACCTACAACGAGTTCCTGCCCGTTGCTGCTGGGCCGCAACCTGAGCCGGGCTAAGCGTCTGCTGCCCGCCCGCGATCAACTCGATGCCCCTGACACCTACGATCCCCAAGTGGATCCCAGCATAGCGAATTGCTTTGCGGCGGCGGCCTTTCGCTTTGCCCACACGCTGCTGCCGGGTTCTGTTCAATGTCACGCGGGACAACAACACGCCCGAAGCCATGGAGTTGCACAAGATGCTCTTCAATCCGTTCTCGCTGTGGATGCCGCACGGCATCGACCACGCCCTCCAGTCGGCCGCCGACACGACCCGTGCTGCGCGTCGATCCCTTCTTCTCGCTGGAGATCACCCAGAAGCTGTTCGAGGGCACAGCCGAGGATCGCGTGCCCATTTGTGGCCTCGACCTGGTCTCGCTGAATATACAACGTTGGCCGCGATCATGGCATACCCGCCTACCCAGTCTTCCGTCGGCATTGCCAGCTGCCGCCTGTGGACACGTGGGAGGAAATGGCCCAGGCCGTGGACAACTCAACTTTGGCCTCCATCCGGCAGATCTACGAGTGGGTAGTAATTGGTTAACTCTCTCTCTCTCTCTCTCTGCTCTGAGCTTAATTTGCAATTTCGCCTAGCAGTTCTCCCCAAGACGTGGATGTCTATACGGGCGGCACTTAGCGAACCACCGCTAGATGGCGCTATCTTTGGGCCGCTGCTCAGCTGCCTTGTCTCGGATCAGTTCATGCGCCTCAAGCTCGGCGACTCGCATTGGTATGAACGCAAAATGGGGGACCACAGCGGCTTGACCAGCGTAAGATAAATATATACTATAATAATCCATATCTCTATCGCATCTGTAAACGGTTTTGCCTGCAGCTCAACTGGCTGAAATATACAAGACCAGCCTGGCTGCCATCATTTGCCGCAACTCCGATGGCATATAGCCGCGTGCGTCAGCATCTCATGGAACGCGAGCGTTTTGGATGGCAATCGCTATGTGAACTGTGTGGACCTAGAGGGCTACGACTTTGACTTTCAGCCTTGGGCAGAAGCGAATGCAGCACCGCAGCTGCATAGAGCGAGCTTCAGTCAAGCCAATTCCCTAGTGCGAGTATTCGATATTAATAACAATACAAATGCCAACTCAAGTAAACTGTAACTAACTCTGATTCATAAATGTTGATTATATATGAGTACATATGTACATATATAATTGTTATTAAATGAAACTTGGCTAAGATTGACAGTTTCAATTCTTCTTATATCTCACTTTGAAGTTTCAAAATAATTGATTTAGATTCGAAATCCAATTAATTTTAAGCTAAAATTAAAAAACTTTGCTCATGCAACGCCTCTGAGGACATTCGCCCATCATATTTGAATTTTCATATACGACGATCTCAAATTGGTAAAAAGTTTTGCTCACAAATACTGTTGAAAAAGCATACTCACTCGCTCCCTCTCTCTCTCATTCTGAGCTAGACCCTTTAGTTGTTTTCGTTTTGCTTTTTGGTTGGGCGCTTTGCGTTGAGCCATTCGTGTGACGCTCGTTAAGCGAACATCGTTTAGGTAGCGACACGATTGGCGCTCGAACAACGAGGTTCAGCAAGTGAGAGCAGGTAAAAGCAAAGAGACTATGCAAACGTCTTCACTTTCACACACGCATGCACACTTTCTCACTCAGTCACGTCGTAAGCTATTGATGGTGTTTAACTAAGACAGTCTCTCGCTGCACACCATACATATACAAAAGCTAGTTCTGACTGTCCGATCACAAACGAACTCGTTAAAGAACCGACGCCCACTGAGTTGTTTTCTTAAAGTGTGACAGAGACACACGTATTTGCAGAAATAGTCAACATAATTTGCAAGCTCTGCTAAAAAATTCCAACAAGAATTTTAATATCAACAAGAATGGAAATATTTCTTGAAGAACAAAATTCTATTATATCGTCGAAATTTTCTATTTTAATAAACATAAATAAATAACAAAATGTTAATTGTTAAATAATTGAAAAGCCAAAGTCAATTAATTGGCCTCGCCTTATCTGTCGCTCAGCTCAGCTCAGCCCAGCTCAACTCAGCTGCTCGCTGGTGCAGTGGCTGATGTAATCCTAGACATGCCATTGCAGCAGCCAATAATCCAAAGCGCTCCACTACCGAGTAGTAGTAGTGCCCACACGCATTAGCCAGGCAGCAGCAGCGTGCCATTGGTGGTCAGGGCAAGGGTTGCGGGTGGCGACGGCGACGTCAGGATTGTGGCTGGCATGCGTACGGGCCGACAGGTGGTGGACGTGTCATGGTAGTAGGCCAGAGCCAAGGCAGTGAACAGAGTCAGACCAAATGCTAGCCAGAGGCAGGTGGAGCAACAGACGGCGAGTCTTCTGCCACCAAGGATCCCAGCTGAACGGCAGCAGCTCCTCCAGCGACAAGCCGTACGAATAGCTGTCCAAATATAAATGTATGTGTGTGTGTGTTTATTAATTATTTAATGCAATGCGACAGTTAAGCGTGTGTTTACTCAGCAGTTGTAAAAACGGGCTCATAATCCTTTGCCTCCTTGTTGGGCAGCAGAATGATGTGCGGCTCCTGCTGCTCCTGCTGCTGCTGCTGTTGGTGCTGCTGTGTTGCCAGCAGAGCAGTTCGCTCGTTGCAGGACATGCTGCTGCTGCTGTTGCTGTTGTCCTTTTGTCCTGTGTCCGCTTGGTCGTAGCTGTCACCTGGGGCGACAAGCGACTCCGTTAGCGCGCAAATGAAACTGGCATCTGGCTTGGCGCTGGCTTGTTTGCAACTTAAATTAGCTTTGTCGATGCTACGGTTGGCTGCAAGCATAGGCAAGCGGTATATTGCTGTTGATATGCAGTATGTACGGAGTCTTTTTTTCTTTAATCTGCGTGAGATACAACATAGATGGAAATGGAAGTGAATTGAATGGATGGAGTATCTTAAATCAGCTTTATATAGCAAACGAGTTGAGTATGTTGTCTTATTAGATATGTATATTTATAAACATAAAAAATTAGTCATAAAAAAGTAATAAATTCTAATTTTGAAAATATATATACTATATAAACAGTAATAATAACCAATATATATCATATAAATTAAACTAATAAAATTGCAATTTATAATTATTAAAATATTGAAGAATTTTAATTTTATATACGAAAAATATGTAAATTTGATTTTTATTGTTTAATTGTTTTTTACTTTCACCAAAGGGTATTTCAACAACGACTTCTCTAGACTTTTCCTGGCTTTTGTTGTTTTTATTGTTTTATTGCATCTTTTTGTGTTTTTTCTTTTTTCAGATTCCTGTAAACAACTTTATCGCCAACTTATTGTTGCTGTTGCCATTGCTATTATTGTTGCTGTTGTTGTTGTTGTTGTTGTCTCTGTCATTTTTCAAGTCATCTGCGCGCATCTTCCGCCTCGAGCTCGAGATTTGCACCGATTTCTCTTATCGTAGTCGCGCGTGTCTTGGTTCTTGGTTTCTTTTATTCTAGATCCGATGTAATCTCTTGCATAATAGCAATTGTCTGGCGATTGTCGCCCCAGTTTCACAGCGCCAGGCCCCGCAGATAAGCCCCAGCTGTCCCCCAGATTAAAGTACACAATGTTCCACTTATAAACTTGAGTTTAAGACAATTTTTGTTTATTTTTGATTTTTGTCGTTTCGTTTGGTTTTTTTGTTTTGTTTTGGGTTGGGTTAACATGCTTGGAAATACATATGTATACCTAAGTCGTATGCTCGACTCTAGACTCTTTGAATAATGCCATGGAATTCCCTAAGTACTAAACCTATGTAAGTATATCTGGTTAAACATCAAGTTCGTATATCGTGCATAAATACGTTTATGGTTAGTTTTGTTTTAGGGGGGATTTTCTCATATTTGGCTAAAGATTTTGTATATTTGTGGGGAGATTATTTTCATATATATGTATATAAATATGTAGTATAACATATAGATCGAATCGAAAGTGTTGACCCACACAATATGCTATAATACCTTGAGTAGTTAGTATTTTATTTATGTAGCAAATGGTATGGTTTTTATTTTGATTTACTTAAGCTAAGGTATCGAGAGAATATCTGAAGTAAAATTTTATTTTATTTTTTAGTTATATAATAGGTATATGTATAGGATCTAGAATAATATACTATATCAAAAATGTAAAGAAAAAATTGGAATACAAAATACATTATAAAAACACGAAATTATTTATATATAGGAATATTCATATGAGAAATATATAATTGGGATTTCAAAAACAACGACGAAAAAAGACTTTGTTCCAACTGAAAGAAAGAAGGATACAAATTAGTCAAATTATATGATTTAATAGAGCCTTTATTAGTTTATATTCATATCTCTTTATTTTTTTGCTTCTTCTTCTTTTCATTCTTTTTGGTAAATCTATAGAAGTACATACCTAAATTCTATATCGGAAGCACTTTACTCGTTTTATTTGCCTTTGCCTTGAAGTTAATCAGTTAATCATTTAATCAGATTTATGTATATATATGTATATGCTATGTGTCTTATGATAAGATTTCGCTTTTCGCTAATATTATTATATTTCTGTTTTCTTTTGTTTTTGTTTTATTTTGGACTGTTCTATGCTGTAGTGCTACATTCTATTCGAATCGAACCTGATTCTGTTTGCGTTTGACACGCAACGCCTGTTAACTTCCAGTTTAGGTTTCTCATACTCGTTCACGATGTGATAAGAGTAGATTAGTTTAGATTTGCGCAATGTACGTCTGAAGCTGGAGACTCGTATGTATTCTCCTCTCAAGAAAATTGTGGTTTAAGATTTTTGTATTCGTCGAGAAAGTCGAGAAGCTTCAAAAGTCAAAAAAACTAGATAACTTTTAGTCTGATCTACAGATTGACTAAAATTATATATAATATATACTTAGAGGGCGTGGCAAATCGTTAAGAACTACATCTCTGACATTTCCAATTGGACAATTTCTTGAACTGCTCTCCAATTAGATTTCACTTGTGAAAATCGTTTATGAATCAATTTAGTTACTTGTGAAACATGAACGAGTATTGTGGAGTCGGACATTCCTTTTCTCTTTCAATTTTAGCTGTCCACAAAAAAATTTCAAGCCAAATAAAAAAAAATGAACAAATCGAAACAATATTGAAATAATTGAAAAATTCAATTTTAATTTTCATATAACTTAAGAGCAAAAGACATTTCAAGTGATAGATGTAATTGTATTAAATACATTTCTCGTCTATATGCCTAACTTAAGTTAATTCGATATTAATCGTATAATTCGTGTTTATTATATTCTTTTCTTTGGGTACAGTTCTATATCTAGATTTGGCGCATTTTTCCCATCAAGTTTTTAAGGTTTTCAATATACATATATATATATATTTTAGATATATATATTTAGATACATTGGTAACCATTCAAAATGTTTTATTAAAAAAATAGAATAACATTATACAAAAAATACAATTTCATTTAACAAACATTTTGGTGTTATGCCTTAATATCATAATCTTTAATCGTTAATCGTTAATCGTTTATCGTTTCATAGATGACAAAGTGAAATGAAAGTCTTTCCAAGTAAGTAGATTTAGATTCAGTTTTAGTTTTAGTTTTAGGTTTAGATGTAGTGCAGTGTAGTTAAACACTGATGGTCGTACTAAAAAGTGCCGCAATTTCAATTGGTCGGAGTTGTATTTGTTTTGAGTTGAGTTTAAATTTGAGTTAAGTCTACAGAAGCTGTTAGTTGTTGCTTAAAAGTGCGTTGACTAGAAATAGTTGCTGATTAAATGTATATATTTATTATTTATTATTTATTATGTTTTTCATATTTTAAAGAATACATTTTCTAGGGCTTACACATGTATTAAATTAACAATGGCTGATTGTGACAATTAATGGAGAGACAGTTTGAATTATTTATATATATATATATATATTAAGTACAGCTATAACAAACAACAACAATGATAATTATAATAATAATAATAATAATAGCTGTAATCATAATGACTCGAATTGCATTAAGAACAAACGTAGAGACAAGCTAATACATATATATATATATCATTTCTCAAATATCATTTATCGTTTATCATTTATCGATTATCATTAATTTGAATGCTGCTTTTATGTATAAATATTTCATATATATATATATATATATATATGTATATATATGTAACTGAATGATCACGTTGCTTGTTTGCTGAGCCCGGGGCAGCCTTTCTTGTATTTACATTACTTAAAATGATACAATATATATATATATATATATATATATATATATATTGATATATAATTGTTTAAAATAAGCCACACCTAGAAACTAATTAAACATTACAATTTTTAATATTAACATAAATTTTACATAATTTTCAATAGTTCTATATAGCAGTGAGAACATACATTATTATCTTTATACATATTAGACTTGAAACATAAAAATAAAAATTTCTGTTTTTATTTCTCTCGAATATATATAAATATATATATTCACTACAGCTTCGCTACAGCTATTTGGGTTTTGTTTTCGCATTTCAGAGCACGAAGTGCTTAGACCATGATGATATCATATGCCTCCAATGTGCTCACAATCAGATATACAACCCAGAGTAGGAATAATACCGACGCGTACAGCCATTTGCTGATCGTGGGTCCACCCAATTCGGCGCGTATCGATTTCGACGATCGTCGAATCATCATAACTGAAATTGCAATGGCAGCCTCGCCACAGAAGAGCGTTACAGCAAAGCCAATGCTGAAAGTTGGTATAGCATTAGGACAACTGTTACAGATAGAGATCATTTGCCGCTGCTACTTACGTTCCGGGCTCTACATTAAATGTCGAGCCATTTACCGCATGATATATCGAAGCGATGGACCACGCCAGGCCAATGCCCAGGAATACGTTAACCGCATTGCTGCCCGTTACATTGCCAATGCAATTGTCTGCAGTCTGATCCTGCTTGGCAGCGATGATGCTGGCAAATGTATCTGCAGGGCAAAAGTTGAGAAACAGAAAGTCAATGAATTTATTCATAGAGTATTTCTTAGCATAAGAATAAAGCTATTTGTATCCCTATCATATCATAATCGACATATCACAATCGACTAGCGTTTCAAGACATTTTGGTTGCTCTAATGCTCATAGGAAATTTTAACGTGAGAATAAACTTTAAACCATATTTTATCAGGTGGATATAGTTGATTCTAACTTTAATTCTAATATTTACAGGAGTGACATGAGGATAACATCTAAACCATATTTTATCCGGAGGGTATAATTATCCTGTATCTTATCTTCAAACGTTTCTACTATTCAAATTTTTACCAAACTTTTTATTATAAGGCTAATTAATTCTGATCTTTAGACTAACATATTTTACAGCTTAAGCTCCTTTGCCTAAAGAGGAACTCTTCAGTGTCTAAACATGCTAATATGTTCATGTCAATCAAGTTGACAGATCCATTACTGGATTTGGATCTTTAGTTTATCTCTATCAGGATCTTAAAGCCAAAAGCACTTGAATGATTTTGCTTTTAAACACTTCTATTAACCAAGTTTCATTTTAACATAAGCATAACATTTACTTTAACAGCAGGATCAACTTGCATATTACCTGGTATACTGGTGCCTAGGGCCACAAAGCAAATGGCTGTCACCGAGTCTTTGATGTTGAGTACACAGCCGAAATAGGTAGCCGCATCTCCGATGATAGCGGTTAGAACGCCAATGACAAATATTGAAATGACAAAGGTGACATAACCGCCACATATATCTGTTAAATGAAAGCGACTTGCGGATCAGTCGAACGGCATAAGTTAGCGTTCAGTTTTACCTGTGGGCGGCACACATGCAAACAGCACCTTCCAAAATAGGCAAATGAAATGGCTGATGTAATCCATGCATTTCGGTACCTCCTCTCCTACATCCTCTTCGATGTCGAAATCATGCTCATCAGCTAGAGCGATAGAGATAGATATAAGTATAAATATAGACATATGAATAGGAGGCATAAAGTTATAGAGAGAGCAATATAAATATCTATAGAGAGAGAGAGAGAGAGCTAGATATAGGAAAATCTATATATATTGATATAGAGATATTGATACTTGGATAGACATAGCTCACCTGGTACAACAGTTAATGCATCCTTGAACTGTTCCTTCCACGACGATGTGCCCAGCACAGATGAAACGTTTGCTCGTGCGACCAGCTTGTCCACAGTACTCTATAGATATACACACACACATGCACATATTATATACAGTGTTTTAGCTTTCATTTTACAATATTACGTATACGCATTCGCACATCATGTATACGCCACATGCAACACTCACTCATAGCGACAGACAAGCAAGCACACCGGAAACAAAGCATTTCATTTGAAGATTAGAGACAATTAGGTGCTTAGTTGCACGACAGGTGCTGGCCAGGTGTGTTTAGCTTAACAGCCAAGTGTTACAACAATGGCACACCTGAGACACTTTATGCTCTCGTCGTTCCATTGTCGTGTCATTGTTATACCCATTGAAAATGCCTGAGGAACGTGTAATGTGATGGATAAGCTGTGAGCTTATCACAAGTATAGTAGATATATGTTATGACATATACTTGATCAGGAGAAGATATTTCACCATTGATTCATATATAGAGCATAGTATATTTTGCTCCACTTTTATAGGTCATCTTCTAGTCGACTATCCATCGGCTCTAGCTGCTGCTTGTTGTCCCTGGCTCTGCACATTAAGCTGTCTGATGTGGTATGTGCACAAGGATCATTATCATGTCCAACAGTGAGTGTTGTCAGTGTGTGTGCGTATTAAGTGTCCTCACTTACAACAGATTTCGCAGCTGTCAAGTGCATTTGTAATCTGTATTCATATTGATATGCTTGAGCTTACCTTGAATTCCGTGCTCTCACGTATCCGGATAGTTGTCGTGGTCAGCTCTCCGTTTCGTGGCTTGCTCATTAGCAGAATGCGTTCGAGATCTGTTAAGTCATGAACGTTTTTCCTTTCCACCTGCTTGATTTTCTCTAGTAGTTCATCGTCTATACGCGGGCGAAAAGTAAATCCAAATTAATATATCATATAATGCAATAGAACTCGGGCATTTGACCCGAATTCTTCAGATCAAAACACGCATAGATGTATATATACATTTACATATGTATGCATATATAGACATGTATGTTGTTTGCCACAAATACACACACACACACATACATAAACATAGAGAGTACGAGTGTGCTAATTTTAGAGAATCGTTTGGAATTGAATGCATTTGCTTGCCGAAATAATTGTTTTTGTTTTTTTTGTGGGCTCCGAATTGCTACAGCTCTGAACATTTTCAATTAAATGTGAAAACAAATTAAGAAAATCTACACAGAGACAGATACAGATAGAGATAGAGATACAGACACAGATACAGATACAGTTACAGTTATAATTATAGACACAATTACAGTTACATTTACAGCTACTGATTGCATGCAAATGAAGCTAAATGAAAATGAAAAGTTCGCTTAGAATTTCTATGAAATGTTTTAATGAGTTCTTTGCGTTGAACTTAAATTAGAAATCATATAAAAAATATAAATAATGTTTTACAATGTTTACAATCTAATTTTGATAATAAAAAGTCTATTTATAGAAGCTTTAATACTGCATGAAACTTGTACGTTTAATTTGATTTCCAATAATTTCACTAATTTTATAGCTAATTGCAAGAGTCTGCAACTTCGTCTGCAACTTAAGGGAAGAAGTCTATCTAATATACATTCTTATCTAATATACATTCTTAACAAAAAGTAATAGGAACTTTAGTTATGAACTTGATTTCACAGTTCTTCTACTGAGGTTATCAATTGCTCAACTTTTCATTTCTAGAAACCTTGCATATGTCATATTAAAAATTTGCATAGAAATTGAAATTCTTAAAACGAACAAAGTCATCTGACTCGAACAGCTTCATTATATCTATTATTATAATTAGAATTTAGCAAAGGTTTAAAATATTAACTAAATCCAGTTTTCAAAGCCAATCAGTTGATTATTTGTTAGAGAACCCAAGAATTTGTATAATACAAGAAATATAACCAATACAAAATTCTTTAGATATTTCCCCAAACTAAGATATAAGCAGTTATATTTGTATATGTTAGATATGCATAGATCACTTAGAGTACATGCAGAGAGAGAGAGAGAGACACACAATTACAATAGTTGTTGATATAAGGATGACTCACGAGTATGATCTCCAGTGTGATTTTCTATAGACAGCGATTGAATACGTGGAGGGTGACAACAAATTGGATTTTTTTTTTCGAGAGAGAACAGGAATATTTAAAACAAAAGATTGTTGGTTTATTTATTTATTTATTTGAAATGCAAATACAAATTGAATATTTTGGTTAATTTTCAATTTTTCAATTTTGTTCTTTCATTTGCTATGTTCAGTTAAGAATTAATTTTAAATATCTTTATTTAATGCATTCAAGCAATACAAATTTAAATGATATTTATTGTTCTTTTCATTTTGTTTGTAGCTTTAGCTTTGCTAGTATACCCTGTTATAATGCAATCGGTGGGGTTGCTCTAACATACACATAAATCAACAAGATACTAAGATACACTGAGAACAACATCTGCTGCGATTATGTTTAATCAAAAGCCGTTCACAAAATCAAATTTGGCCAAAAAATATACACACATAGATAAAAAAAAAACCATAGGGGTATTCCACAAAAAAAAGGTGAACAAAAAAAATGAATAGGAATTATTCAAGAATATCTTGTGTGCATTTACTTACAAATCGAGTTGAAGCAGAATCGTTAAACGATTTATTATGTATATATGTATATATAGTCGATGATATTTCGTATCGATTTCGAGTTCGAGTTCGAGTTTCGGGGCACAAACAGAAGCGGGCACAAGCGCGTGTTACGTCGAGCATAGAGAAGTTTACCAATAAAATGTCTTTAACCAAATTTTGCCCAACAACTTTATTTCAATTGAAGACGAAACGTAAGCAAAATTTCCGCATCTTCTTTTCTCTAAATTCTTCTTTTGTTTGATCCTAACTTTTCGAGAATTTCTGCGTCGAAAAAGCGCAATTTTTTCCCTCATTTTTTTTTCTTCTAGCATGCGTTACATACACAAAAACTAACACACACACATACAAAGACTTATACATAAAGAATATGGAGACACGCATATATTTTCTATATTATGAATGACTGATGCCTGGTCGAGGTGTATATACATATATCAAGGCTGTCCAATAGAGTTTGAGTCACAAAAAATGTGTTATTAGACAAAAGTATCTTTTTACTTGTATCTTTTATTTTTATACTCCTTCATAAAGTGAGCGGAGTATATTGGCTTTCGATAATTTCTTTTTGTCAGCAGTCAGTCTGATTTGGTTGTTTATCTAGAAATATCTGAAAACATTGCTTTAACTCTTTGCTTTTCGAGTGAACGGATATTATTGCAGGCAGCTTGACTTTAAATTTTTATCATCACTTCACTTTTCTTTTGTATATTTTATATATATTTTTATAAAAGAAATTTCTATATATTTAACAAAAATTTTTTTTTTTAATTTTTAAATAATGTCGTGTGAGGAATAAGAAAACCAAAGAAAAACAAATTGCAATGAATTTCGTTTACAGTGGTACGCAGCACATGAAAAGCCTTTGGACATGTGAAATCTTTCAAGATATATCTTTAACTGAACATAAACACTTTTCGTGAATCAAAGATGAGTGTTAAGTGAGTGTTACAAATACTTGTACCTACCAAAAAATCGTTGGAAAAATGATTCCTTATTTGTGTCATCTGCGTGAGGATAATTGCAAAGGCAATGGTTGTTGTTGTTGTTGTTGTTGTAGTTGTGTGTTATCAAGTATTACATACACACACATACAGATACATAGATATATATATTATATACGGGGAATCGGATTAGTTTTGTTCAAAAGTTACATTAATGCATATGATGTGAGATATATATATCAATATTATTCATACTTATATTAAATACAAAACTTATAATCAAAAAGAATACCAGAAAACCAAAAAAACAGAATGTGAAGAGTGCAATGGACTGCAGGAGAGGACGAAAGGGGCAGCTACATACAGAGTTGAGATACCAAACTAAATAAAAAACAAACTAGTTCACTTATTCAGAATATCTAATGCTCTACTTAAAGAGTTAGATAAGACAGCCAATTATGCACAGTTGAAACAAAAATAAAATCATAAATAAATGATAAATGATGACAAAGTAATCCTAAAACAAATGTGAAATAGAGCGATATCTGAATACCTCACAAAACAAACTTGAACTTCAATATTTTATTGAGTAAGCAAAGTACAAATTTAGAAAAATAAAATATTTAGTTTCATATTATAAAAAAAAGTGTTTCTTTACATTGTTTTAAGTGAAATTAAATTTTTTTAAATTTAATAATTGTAATTGTATATCAAATCTGTCTTTATAAAAAACATATTCATGGATTTAATTTTTTTTTTAAGAAATAGCAAAATTTGAAATCAATTTCTAAAAGATCTTTAAACAAAATTTTTTTTAATGAAATAATAAAAATGTAAATAAAAGAATATATATATTATTTTTTTTAATACAAAAAAGTGTAGAGTTTAAAACAGACTGAATAATAATAATAAATTATTCAGATGAATAACCTAAATTATTTTAATTATTTTTTCATTCAAAAAGTTCATATTTTTAAAATAAATGTATTATTAAAATGTATTAAAATTAAATTAAATTTATTAAAAGTAAATTATTCAGTTTTAAGCTGAATAATCTAAATTATTTAAATTATTTTTTCATATGAAAATGTATTCAAAAAATTCACTAAAAATGCATTAAAAGAATTGTTTGGTTTTCATTAAAAATAAATAAAAAATGCACTTTTTAATTTGACTAATTAATGGTTATATACTTTGTTTTGTTAGCCTTTTTTTCTTTTACTATTTCAACCGCTTCAATTTGCCTAGCGACCAACAAAAAAGGATTCTTCGACAAAGAAAAAGAAAAAGGATTAACATACAACATCAAATGAAACACAAAACTAAACAGAGCACTGCGCGAGATATATACATATACATATATTTTCAATATATATTTATATGTATATATAGTTGCGCTGTGCCTTGGAAATTTGCGCTTTTTGTTCGCAATTATCAGAAATGAAATTTCACGCGAAAAGCGCGAAAAGGAATTCGAGTCAAGAACTTAAGGAAGCGTAACCGAAGAATTTTTTGTATCTTCCTCTTATGATTCTGTTTTGTTTAACTTTTTCCCTTTTTATACCCTGAACCCATTGAAAATGGGAATTCAGGGTATAATAGTTTTGTGAAAATGTATGTAACAGGCAGAAGGAGAAGTCGCAGACCCCATAAAGTATATATATTCTTGATCAGCATCGAAAAATAAGTTGATCTAGCCCTGTCCGTCTGTCCGTCCGTCCGTCCGTCCGTCCGTCCGTCCGTCCGTCCGTCCGTCCGTCCGTCCGTCTGTCCGTCTGTCCGTCTGTCCGTCTGTATGAACGTCGAGATTTCGGAAACTACAAAAGCTAGAGAGCTGAAATTTTACATGAATACTCGTATGTTAGCTACGCAGTACGAGTTTGTTTTGTTTTTTCGATAACTCATCACATTTCCAAATTATCGATAAAAAATCGAAAATTCGTTTACATTTTTTAGGTTTTTTGGGCGTAACTTCTACACCGTTTTAGTTAGAGACTATAAATTAATATTTTTAGATAGATATTATGAATACGCAGATTATGTAATTTTCATTTTTTGGATGCCACGCCCCCTTCGCCCTCAATTTAAAAAAAAAACGCATTTCAAATACTAGAGACTTGCAATTTGGCAAATAGGTACATTTAGATGCTCTTAATATATTCCGAAAGTTTCCTGAAGATCGTCCTTCTAGAAATGGAGTTATAAGCGTCCAAAGTTCAGCCCAGCCCACCCCCAAGCCACGGCAGCAACTGCGCAGTTAGCAGAGCGCGCGCTCATAAGTGCGTAAAGAAGAAGAGTATCACTTTTTTGCAGGGTTCAGGGGATCTCGTAGTCGAGCCGTCTCGACTACAGCCTTCTTACTTGTTTTTTATGGTGTCGTTCGTTTTCAATTCAAATAAAATTAATTAATTGCACAATTCAAGTCTTACGGTAGTGAGCGGAATCTAGAAGCACAAAGAACACAAACGAAAAGAGACCAAAAACAAATTATGCAAGGAAATCAAACCAAGTTTAGTTTCTAAGAGTAAAAAATGTGTGCCAGCTGATGATTGCCTTCAAATCATTCAAATGGCAATTGCCAACAGCTATATATATATGTGTGTGTGTGTGTGGGTGTGTTTGCGTGTTGTCTAACTGCGGTTATTGCCTTGGCAACAACAGCTCAAAGTGTGCCCCATTAATTTTATTAAAGAAAATTCAGATCCATTTTGCGGCACTTTTTGGGCTGCCGGCTCGAGTTCTTCGTATAATTTGGTTAACAGCAAATTGAGTTTGTTTTGGTAAGAAGAACCGCACACACACACACACACACACACACACACACGCATATATATATATATATATAGAGTGAGGAGATCAGGAAGTAAAATTGTATTTTTTTTGGTGTAGGTGTTGGGAAAGCCAGTTTGGGTTTTTTTTCTCTGCCTTTTTCAGTGCTTTTAAAATTGAGTTTGAAACTCTTGCATCGCAACCTGTTGGCCAAAAGAAAAAAACTAAAAAGAAAAAAAGGAAAAAACTCACCTGGCGCCAGCGTCGGTTCACCAATGTGCACTATGAATTTGACATCCTTCTCGTACGTACTCTCCTCGATTATGGGAATCGTAATGTATTGCCTGCAAAGAAAGAAAACAGCATGAAGGCATATGGATTACAATTTAAATCAAATCGATGCCTTAACGTGGCCATAACTAAAGGCCGCATTGATTAATGGCCGCTTTGCCTTTGGCTAAATGGCCGTAATCTTGACACTGTACAACAGCATTGGAAATTTATTAGACGGCATTAACTAGACTGTGACAAGAACAAACAGACTCTCTGACCCAGTGCCGCAACACAGCACAGGCAAATCAATTGCCCAAAACCAAACAGCTGAAAATAACAACAAATATACTATATTACGTATACGCAGTGTAGTGCTCATAAATAAGTGCATTATTCATTGCCTAGCATCATGAATTATTGTTAAAACAAGTGCCAGACTGAGAGTGGGTGAGTGAGTGAGAGAGAGAGAAAGAGAGAGGGAGAGCATTGATTTGGCAATGTGCCAAGACCAGCGGAAATCCAATTAAAATACTCTACAGCAGAGCAACTATAACAGTTGCATCTACGAGACTATGAAGCAATATTTATACAATGTATATAAGCTATGGCGGATTAGACCAACAAATTGTATGGCCTTAGACTAGGCATGTCTGCTGTAGCCAGAATGTCCATAAACTATAAATATTAGCAGAATGTAAATTTATTCGCTCCAAAGCACGTGAAGTGCACCTCGTTTTCTAAGCTACAAAATTATATAAATAAAAAGTACAAAAAAAAAAAAAATAAAATAAATAAAATAAATAAATAAATAACAAATATAATTAAATGTTTAATAAAAATAAAAATATAAATAAAATTCAAATAACAAAATTACTTATAAAAAATCCAATTATATTTTAAATCGAATTAAACAAAAATAAAAAATAATTTCAAAATATATAGAAAATCTAAGTAAAATACATGCATTCATTATTTTGAAGATTCATTTCAAATAAAAACTTAAGATTAGGATTTTCAAAACAATTTTTTTTTTTATTTTGTTACAGAGTCATGAAGTAATAGATTTTGTTCATTTAGTACATTTATCAGAGAACTAAAAAGATTTCGGCAGATTTTCCTCTATTTGAGCTTTAGCTTAATAAAATTAAAATAATTATGTATAATATATTTATAGTAACTCTACATTAATATACATAGATGTAAGCATGCATCGCATGTAGTGAATTAGAAAAAAGCTAAGGGTTAGAATATATACATATGTGGAGCCTAAACATAGACATTAGAACTCTGAGCCTTGCAACAATAATAGTATAAGAATAAACCTCTGCTGAGTCTAAGAATAAGAATATATACTATATAGATTTAAGATTTGAAGCTATGCATGAGTCTGCCAATAAAAACCCAAGGATCAGAATAATAGAATTTATTCTCAATTCATTTATATTTCGTCAACTTAAATTCGTCTTATATGCATAACTTTCCCATGCAACATCTTCACTATAATTTCCCAGTTTTGATATTTCGTAAGGGCATTTAATATGCGTCTGAGCGCAACAAACAATTCTTGCTAGACTCCAAATGCCACAAGTTGTTTAGTTAGCGCCAGCAGGCACATTATTTGTGGGTCCGATAAGACGAGTCAAAGTGGCCCAACTGGCAAAAAGTTTGTGTGCACCTCAAAAACTAACTTCAAACTGATTAAACTTTATAAAATTAGCAAGTTTGTGCCCAAAATGCAATTGCTATACACTATATACTATATACTATATGCTATATACATATTTATATAGTAGATTTTGTATACACACTAAATTCCTTTGGTATTTTGCGCACTTTTCTTTAGCCATTTGCCAACTTTCACATTTGCCGCAACCTTTCACCTTTTCTGCTTATGTTAATTTTCTTTTCTTTTCTTTTTCTTTTTCGTGTTGGCCAAATGAGTTTTGCGGTTTCTATTGCTGTTTCTAATTCTGCATTTTGTGCAGAGGAAAAGCCACGCTTTTCCATTAAACTAAACGTCAGCATGGGCATTGGACGTGTCTGGCCAAGTTTTCATTACGGAAAACAGTTTTTATGAGTCATATAAATGAAATGCGGTTATTATTCATTCGTGAATGCCAAATAGAGTTGAGCCAACTACATAAGAAACATTTCATTTGTATACACTCCTCGAATTAAACACTCTTTCACTTTATACATTTATACAAATGTCTGAGCAGATCTATATCATTATATATATAACTACTTGACTGGCATTTAAGCTGCTACGATTAGATAAGTTTTGCTTTAATTGCAAGCTAACAGCTTGTTCGATCGTAATTCGAGGTATTTTTATTTATTGATAACGCTTGATTTTCCAATTATATTTAATACTCTTTGCCCATGGGCGAAAGACTCAGATGACAAATTGATAGTGCAAAATTTATGGGGAAGAAACGTAAAGCCACATAATAGTAGATAGATATAGATTAGAGAATAATCTGGAAAAAAAGTATATAATTTATCTGTAAGTCGGGCATATTTGTTATATTTTTATATTTTATCTATCGATTAATCTATATACATATATCTCAAGAATTGCTAGAGTTATCGAATTATTGGATAATTAGACATCGATATGTATATATCATATGTTTTTCGAAGTATTGGTTAGATATCCAGTAACTCGATAAATCTATCCACGATTCTTATAGATAAACTAATCATTTTTATATGCATATGTCTACATATATGCGAATTTGTCGCTATATCTACTTTTTATCAGCGATCAGCACTTGAGTAAATAATATACCACTTTTTGCTAACAAATCGATAAATATCGAATTTGTTATAGATTCTTTTTGAGTATAGGACATCTTCTAGTCGCAAGCTCTTGTGTTTTTCAACTCTATTGTGTCTTCAGCTAGCAGCAAATATATCTAACAAATTCGAATCTAATGCTAATCGATAAATTATCGACTTGCATAGATTTATATTCTATATACTAAGTATCTGCTTTAAGTCTCTCCTATGTTCCTTTACGGTTAATATTATTTTTTGTGCCTTCTCATGGAGCATTTTGGTCAGTCTGCAATAGGTCAAACCACATACTAGATTCTTAAATATATTTCCTATAGAAAGATTCACTGATATGAAATTGGAATTTTTAAAGATTCTTTGCCCTGGGTCCCATTACAATCTTTTCCGTATTCCTGCGTTGCTTCTCTCGCCCTCCCTCTCTCTCTCTCTCTGTTCTTAACATAAAAATAACTTTTTTTACCCACATGCAACATTTCACGTGCTATGTTTTTGTTCTTTTATGATGCGAGTTCGCAATGAAACACAATAAATCCATAAATTCGCTCAGATGGTCGTAAATACGTGCACGCGTCACGAGGCCTAAGGCTGAGGGGGAGGGGGGCGAGAGTGGGGGATTATCGACGTCGCCGGATTTGCGTTTGTTTTGACCATGTCCAGCGCTATCTTATCCGCAACGTAATCGGAAGTCGAGCCGCTGGGCACTTGGACTTGGGGATAGACCAATGCCCGACATTGCCCGCTGGTCAGTCTTCAACGAGATGTTGCTCCTGTACCACGTCGTGATCGTGATCGGTTTGCTCAGTGGCTGCGGCTGGGCAGCGCCTGAATGCAGTCGCAATGCCGAATATTGTCAAGATCGGGCTATGCATCCGGATATGCAGGAGCCCAAACAAGAGGAACATCAGCAGCAGCGCCTGGCTGGCGAGGAGAACAATGCCTACTGGCGAAATCAGGGCATGGAGTTCATCAAGCAAAAGCTGAGCGAGCAGCCCAATGTGGGCAGAGCCAAGAATGTGATCATGTTCCTGGGCGATGGCATGGGCGTGACCACAACTTCGGCTGCACGCAATTTACTAGGCGGCGAGGAGCAGTCGCTGTCCTTCGATCACTTTCCCTATATCGGATTGTCCAAGACCTATTCCGTGGATCTGTCTGTGCCCGACTCGGCGTGCACGGCGACGGCCTATCTGTGCGGTGTCAAGGCCCAGGAGGGCACCATTGGCGTCACAGGAGCTGTGCCCCGAGCTGATTGCAAGGTCAATATGGACGAGAGCTTGCACGTCAACTCCATTGCCAAGTGGGCCATGGATGCGGGCAAGTGGGCGGGCCTGGTGACCACCACGCGCGTAACCCATGCCTCACCAGCCGGCGTCTACGCGCACATTGCGGAGCGCGACTGGGAGTGCGACACGGATGTGGTTGCTGACTGTGGAACGGGATCCGGAGTGCCAGATATTGCCTATCAGCTGATCAAAGGCGAGGTGGGGCAGCAAGCTGAAGCTCGTACTGGGCGGTGGTCGCAAGAATTTCGTGGACAAATCCCTGGCCAGTTTTGGCAAGCGTTCAGATGGCTGGGATTTGATTGCAGAGTTCCAGCTAGAGAGTCCTGGCAATGCCTACGTGACCACAGCGGAAGAGCTGATGGCATTGGATGTCACCAAAGCGGAACGCGTATTGGGCCTCTTCCAGGACGATCATCTGCTGTATCATCTGCAGGCCGTCGATCAGGCCAGCGAACAGCCCACCCTCGAACAGATGACACGCAAGGCCATCGAGTACATGAGCCAGAACGAGCAGGGCTACTTCCTGTTCATCGAGGGCGGACGCATCGATCAGGCACATCACGACAATCAGGCACGCATGGCGCTCGACGAGACCATTGAGTTCTCCAAAGCCATCGCCGCCGCACGCGAGCTGACCAGCGAGGATGATACTCTGCTGGTGATCACAGCGGATCACTCGCATGCCTTCACCTATTCGGGCTATGGGGTAAGCAGACCAGCTCCAGCTGCATTTGCTTTGCATTTCCACTCTTCAACAATTTCTTCTGATTGCAGTATCGTCACAGCGATATCTTTGACAAGGCGCCGGGCAATGGCAACGACGGCATTCCACACATGATTCTCAGCTATGCGAACGGACCCAGTGCGGAGCGTTTCTATAATGCCGAGACCAAGGAACGCGTTGATCCCACCACGCTGATTACGGGCCATCACGAGGAAGGCTTCCCAGCTGGCGTTCCCCTCGACTCAGAGACTCATGGCGGCGATGATGTGCTGGTCTATGCATCCGGTCCCTGGGCTCATTTGTTTACCGGCGTCTACGAGCAGAGCACCATACCCCATATGATGGCCTACAGTGCATGCCTGGGCGATGGCCTCACCATGTGCTCCAACTCCCAAAGGACTTCAGCGCCTGCTGCGTGACTGCAGCTCATCACAATTAAGTTTGTGGCTCATTAAAAGCAGCGATTGCATTGAAGCTGCTGCTGCTACGACTCCTGCCATTGCCTAGCGCCCACTCAACTTGTCCTTAATGCATATATTGTAAATTGAATTAAATGCGAATTTCCTACACAGCCTTTTGCATGTTTGCGGAAAAACAAGTTCAAATCACGTTTCTGATTACATTCTCGACGCTCAAGCTATCGTGCGTTTAGTTTAATTATGAGCTGCACTCGTTGAATATAATTGAAAAGGGAGGAGAAGGGAGGCGGAGAGAGAGAGAGAGAGAGGGAGGATGTTGTAGTTGGATGAGTGAAAGGGCGCAACTTGAAGCAGTCAATCAGCCTTTGTCCTTTGCTTCTGAGAACCTTTTCAGCTTGAAGTTGGACTTTTGCAGTAAATGATTTCTAATCAAATGAAAGACAAGCTTTTATATATATTTTTTTTATGCTGCCTGCTTTAAATTCGACTTTAAAGACTTAATTCCAGACCTAAATATAATAATTATTATATATATATTATATAATAATATATTTTTAATAGATTAGGCAAGAAGTTCAGTCAAAATTTTACTATTCATTGAGGTATCAGCTATATAAATCTTTGGAATGCTTATCTTTTGGCTAGCGCTGATAAACTTAAAACTGAAACTAAAGAATGAGAAACTAGTGCAGCAATTTTCTTGTACATTTAGTAACAATATTATGCCAACTTAATTAGAAACTTAGTGTAGGGCATATATAAAGTCATTCAAACTCTAGACTAGAAGTTGCAAGCTCATCAGCGTAATGGATAAACTTGGCACCTGCCGTGGCGCGCGTGTGTGTGTGTGGGTTGTGTGTGGGTTGTGTGTCGGTTTGTGTGTGTGTGTGTGTGTGTGTGGGCAGAAGCATTTTGAATTCCCTTGCGTGTGTGGTTAAAGTTTTGGCCGGCATTTGGGTTAAGGTAAACATAGACCAAGCAAGCAGCGAGCAGGCAAACATGAAACACCAAACACAACACACCCACACACACACACACACACACGCGAACACACACACATCACACTCATCCTACACTCACACCCAAAGTTTGCATGTTATGCGCAGCTTTATGCAAAACATTTCTGACTGATTTGCCAGTAAATAAAGGGAAAAGAAAGAAAGAAAAGTCTCTGGCTCGCATTTGCATTTTTGCAATTTTCCGATTTTAGCATTTTGCATTTTGCATTTAGAATTTAACGTTGGACATTTTGCATATGAAATCGAAACGTAATTGTAGCAATTAAAACGTATGCGTCATACGTTTCGCTTACGGCCAAAGCGGCCTGCGGGGCGTATGCGTAATATGAGAATGCCAAATGCGAAATGCGAAAAGTGAAATGTGAAATGTGAAGCGAAATGTATTTGTCAATTTTCTAGTTTCTATTTCCGCTTTGATTGCCAGCTAAATTATATCCGTTAGAGCATGAGTGTGTGTGTGTGTGTGTGTGTGCCATTTCCCTTCTTGTGACAGCCATTAAATGTAGCACAAGCCATTCATTGCCTTGGCATTGGCAAAGCTAATTTCGGACCGTTTCTAACTACCCGCCCCCTTTGCGCCCCCTTTGCGCCCCCTTGGGCACAGCGGCTTCCTCTGCTCTTTAGCTCTTTAGCCCGCTGTGCCACTTCCGTCGTTTGATTTCAATGCCGCCAACTAGAAACGCTAACCAAGTTCTAGCAACACGGCTCAGTTGTTGTTAAGCACACATGTTATTAAATGGCACACACACACACACCGACACACACAGACACACACACACTCTAGCTAGCTGGCCTCTCTCTTAAGCGTCTATTGATTTTGAGTCGAATTGCGACAATGTCGTCTGGCCATCAATTGCGACTGTGGCTAGTCAGTGTCAATGCTGGAAAAAAAAGCGTTGCAAGTGCAGCAGCTTGTGGCAGGGCCACACAGTAGTATTATGCTCAAGCGACGATGGTCAATTTGGCCAGACGTTGGGACAGAGAGGGGGACAGACGAACCGAGGGTCAGTGGGTCATTCCGGCTGCCGTCTTTGAGCAGCCACAAAAGTGCCTCAAATTGCGAATGGCAAATTTTTTAATTTTATGCAAATGTCGCTGCCTCACTCGAGCGCGCATCTAAAGGACACTAGCTCTCTGTTTCTCTCACTCTCTCTTTTACTCATTCTCATTCCCTTTCTCTCCCTCTATTGTCTGAGTTTTATTCAAATTGCGCAGCTCGAGTCAAAGGAACATCTTTCGACATTTAATCAACTGACTTGGAATGAATGAGCAATATTTTAATGAATGAATGAAAAGTTCATATTAAAAATATCTCTCTTGCTCTGTTTTGCTAGCTGTCATTCACTTTATCTCCCTATCTCTCACTCTCTCTCATTCTCTCTCTCTTTCGCCATTTAGACGTTACTTGGATTTGGTATAAAACAGAAATTTGTCAATTAGAGCTTTCAGTATATTTGTATAAACATAAGCATTAATATATTACTTTTCTCTCTTTGTCTCTCTTGTCTCTTTCTATATCTATATCTATTTCTGTGCATCTGTATCTGTTATCTGTTATCTGTTATCTGTTATCTGTTATCTGTTATCTGTTATCTGTTATCTGTTATCTGTTATCTGTTATCTGTTATCTGTTATCTGTTATCTGTTATCTGTTATCTGTTATCTGTTATCTGTTATCTGTTATCTGTTATCTGTTATCTGTATCTGTATCTGTATCTGTATCTGTTATCTGTTATCTGTTATCTGTTATCTGTTATCTGTTATCTGTTATCTGTTATCTGTTATCTGTTATCATGTTATCTGTTATCTGTTATCTGTTATCTGTTAATCTGTATCTGTATCTGTTATCTGTTATCTTTGTTATCTGGTTTTATCTGTTATCTGTTAATCTGTTATTGTTATCTGTGTATCTGTTTATCTGTTATTGTTATCTGTTATTAGTTATCTGTTATATGTATCTGTATCTGTTATTCTGTTATCTGTTATCTGTTATTATCTGTTATCTGTTATCTGTTATCTGTTATCTGTTATCTGTTATCTGTTATCTTGTTATCTGTTATCTGTTTATCGTATTGTTATCTGTTATCTGTTATCTGTTATCTGTTATCTGTTATCTGTTATCTGTTATCTGTTATCTGTTATCTGTTATCTGTTATCTGTTATCTGTTATCTGTTATCTGTTTATTCTGTTTATTCTGTTATCTGTTATCTGTTATCTGTTATTGTTATACTGTTATCTGTTTATCTGTTATCTGTTATCGTTTATCTGTTATCTGTTATCTGTTATCTGTTATCTGTTATCTGTTATCTGTTATCTGTTATCTGTTATCTGTTATCTGTATCTGTATCTGTATCTGTATCTGTATCTGTATCTGTATCTGTATCTGTATCTGTATCTGTATCTGTATCTGTATCTGTATCTGTATCTGTATCTGTATCTGTATCTGTATCTGTATCTGTATCTGTATCGTATCTGTATCTGTATCTGTATCTGTATCTGTATCTGTATCTGTATCTGTATCTGTATCTGTATCTGTATCTGTATCTGTATCTGTATCTGTATCTGTATCTGTATCTGTATCTGTATCTGTATCTGTATCTGTATCTGTATCTGTATCTGTATCTGTATCTGTATCTGTATCTGTATCTGTATCTGTATCTGTATCTGTATCTGTATCTGTATCTGTATCTGTATCTGTATCTGTATCTGTATCTGTATCTGTATCTGTATCTGTATCTGTATCTGTATCTGTATCTGTATCTGTATCTCAATCTATAGCTGAAACTATATCCCTCTATCCATATCTATTTGTATCTCTCTCTTTCAACCCACTTTCACTCTAACTATCTTTCTCTCTGCTATCTGCTCTCTCACTGCTTTCACTCTCTCTGCTTCGCTCTGGTCTTTAACCAACCCAATTACCTTAACCATTTAAAGGTCCCATGGCAATACACACTAAAGCATACGCAATCGTTCACTATTCCCCAAATAAACTGAGCGTGCGAAGAGGGAAAATTCAATTTCCACAGCCACAAACACAAACGCAACAACAACAACAATAATACTCAATGCTCAATGCGTATTGCTGAATACTTTAAAATAAAATTACTGTAAAATAGGGCAATTTGCATGACAATGGGAGCTCTTAAGGCACAAGTAGCACTCACTGGCTCAAACTGGCCAGGGCCAGCCAGACCTGACCACTAATGCAATGTCTAACTTGTGCCTTCACACACACACCCACACACACACACACCCACACACACATGCACGCATACAAATTGTATTTTTTATGATTTTTCTTTTGGGGGACGCTTGTGGTATATCATATAATCGAATCAAGTTTGCTTTTTATAGCAGAAGCGTTTGCGAAACGAACCAAACTGCAAAACCAAGTAGAAGCTAGGTTTTTTTTTATCACAAATTGATTTCAAGTTGGATAAGTGAAGCGATGGCAATAGAATTTAACATATCAGGAGAGAGAGAGAGAGACAGAGAGAGAGATAGAGTGAGGGAGAGAGAATGAGAGTGAAGTGAATGAATTATAATAATAAATATTCAATTAGAATTTATAAGCAAATATATAGTATATATTAAATAAGTCAATTGAGTCTGCAGCTTTTCACAACTTTAGCTTCAATACTTATATATATCTACATATATATATATATATATATATATATATATATATATATATATAGCTAAATGGACACGCATGAACATGCTGATTCAACAAAATTTCAATGAATTTTCCGCCTCGATTGTCGCCAAGTGATAAAAGAAAGAGCAGAAAAGAAAGAGAAAAAAAAAAAATGGCAAAGAATCTCGATAGACGTCACTGATTGAGTGTGGAAATTGCATAGCCCGGCTGCTGACAGGACATGCCAGCAACCGGATATACACGTAGACAGCACCTGTCGATTGCCCATGCTGCGCATTCAATTTAATTCCGCTTCAGGTGTATGAGAACGAAACGATTTCTATCAAGCGGGCATTTGCAATTGATATATATATATATATAGATTGACTGAAGCTGACACGAGTGGCAGAGATACAAATCTTTGGGCAGGTTTTAAGTATTTTCTTTGCCTTGCAATAGGCCTAGCATGTTGCTCTTCTGCCAACTGCCAACAGGTGGCGCTAGCAGCGCTTGACAAGTAGGCGACACTTGAGATGGATCAATAAATGTATGGCTGACAGGCACACACACGCAAACACACATACACACACACACACATATATATATATATATAGATAATATGCAAATTGAGGCAAGGAGAGGCACTTGCTAGCACTTGGCCCCGGCATTGTAGTTCACAAATGTGATTTGCACTCAACAACAACTTAGGCAGGCAGAGCCATCGCCATTGGAGGCTGGGGTGGGGCGTGGCAGGGCAAATGAATGCGTGTTGTGTTTTACAATTAGTACAAGAATATTGCAGTCAGTATTATTATTACAGTTGCTGCTGCTCCTGCTATTGTTGCTCCTGCTGCTGTTGGCACAGTTCAAGAACGTCAACTTTATAAATTGAAAATGTAATTGTGTTGATTTTTTCAAGTCAATCAGAACCGGTAGACGGACGTTCGCTCTCTCAATCATGTATTGACACAGCCCGCCCACGCACATTGAAAATGCATGGAAAATTTCACGTAATTGCGCACCTGGCCTGCGACTTGAATTGTTACTGTCAGATAGCAAAATTGTTGTAACTCAAGCGCATAGAATAATTTAAGCGCTTCTGTTTATTTTCAGTGTAGGAAAAACGCAATTGCAGTGTTTGTTATGCCACATCGGGGAAAGATATAAATATATAATTGTTTTTCTGAGTAAAAGGGGTTTTTAATATAGTTTTTTTTTTGTTTGCCAGACATGGGAAAAGCGTGATCGAGGCATTAATCTGTTCAAGAAATGTTGATAAATTGAAGAGTATAAAGATAACAAAAAAAGAATTCATGAAAAATTTACTATGAAATTGATAATAATATTTATAGTTTGAGTAAGAGCTGCTTATAAATTTATATTCCCATATAATATAGAAAATTTATATATTAACATAATATTTTTTAAAAATCTATACAATAAAAACTATATATATTTGTATAAAATTGTATATATAAATATTAATAATTGAATAAATTTCTATAAATTATAAACTTATCAAATTCCCATTAATCATCTACCCAATGCTTACTTAACTATCTGATAATAATAACAATAATGATTGCATATCGACACATTAGTGCTCGCATTGCACATAATGAACTAAATATCTAGATAGATTAAAGCTTAAAGCGCGAAACAACAAGAACAGCAGCAACAAAAACTAGTTAAATATTTATGCGATGAAAACAGAGAGATAAGCAAAGTGAATGCTTGTATAACAAATTGAGCGTGATTGAAACTAACTTGCAGTAAGCAAGCGAGCGACAGAGAGAGAGAGAGAGAGAGAGAGAGAGAGAGAGAGAGGTACATAGTGAGATAGAACGTTGAAAGTTGGATATAAATTATATTTGCTGGGGCGCAAATGAACGCTAATTATCGAGACAGATAACGAACGAACACACAGCACATGACACGACATGGCAATCGAGCAAACAAATGTTTGATGTTCAACTAAATGCGGGTGGAAATGCACAGACAGACAAACACACACACACACACACATATATAGTTGTCGAAATGTAATTAAAATATTGCTTATAAGTCTGCAAGCGGTAAAGCCATCAGCAGCTAATGAGCTGTGGCTGAGCGAGTAATGAAGATAACTAAATTAACAACAGTCAAGGCTGTCAGCCCGCCCACATACATACATAGATATGTATGTAAGTGGCATACGTCTAAGACATGCTGCTGGCTTATTCAATTATTGAAAATCTATTGATTGCAATACTACAATTTACCTGAGACCCGGCAGAATTGTTCTTGATTTGAATTCTCATATTGTTTGTTAACAAATATTGACAACTTTAGAGAAAGCAAGAAAATATAATAATGGATTAATCAAGCCAGCGTTTTAGCTTCAGTTGGCATTCATTTTAATTATATCTAAATACTATGAATAAATATAAGAATTGTACACTAATCAAAGCTGATTGAATACAGGGCTAGAAAAAGCAAAAAAAATAAAATAAATTGAATGCTATCTAAGGCTGGGCGAGTAAGTATGCTGTCAAAAATAAGCAAGACTGCTTTAGATGACAATGACTGACTAGTAGATACCCTAAACTTTGCATTGAGCTGCTCTTGCAAGCTTAAATGCTTCTACAATATATCATATTATTATTATTATTATATCTTTTTATTGTTTATGTGAATATACCAAATAGTATATTAAAATATTGCATTATTTCAGATTTTCATTCACTTTCTTGGTCAAATTTTCTTGATGGATCAAAAATAAATGAACTAAATTAAATAGGGAAAGCTAATGAGATGAGCCCTATCGATTGTATAAAACTTGTTGACAATATCAGAAATAGCTGAATTCATTATAAAATCTCCAATTAAAAGTGTTACGTTCAGGTAATTCAGGTAATTATCTCTATAAAGCTGGACAACACAATAATATGTATGCGGGGCTTCCACAATTTCATTATTTGGCACAGACAACAATTTTGCATACTAAAAATTTTTTCCAAATTTTTGTTGCTCGTTTTACGAAACATCGTTAGGCGAAATTGATTTTCCAAAAAAAAAAAAAAAAAAAAAAGTGTGCTCGTTATGCGAAACGTTTGTTAACCGAGGCGTTCGTTAACCGAGGGTATAGAGTCTTGAGTCTAGGGTCGAATTTCCGACAAACGCTTCATCGTTGTCTATACTTATTTCATTCGAAAAACTCAACATTACCTTTTAAAAGTAAGCACATATTGACAACCTTGATAACCTTAGAGCAATTTTAGTAGATTTCAAGCTCGAAGAAAAACAGTAAAACGAAAGATTTTAGTGCTTGTCCCAGTTACTTCTATCGTGAAACTTATAAATCTGTCCATCTGGAAGTCGTATCGAATGATGTGCAGAATAACTGTAATAAATATTTAAGCTAAAGGTCACTACGCGAAAGGTCAAAAGTGTTCAATTCGGCCAACTTCAAATGATTTGAAATATATATATATTTTTAAATAGCTGCAAGAAATGCCTAAGGATAGACGCACAACTGAAAACTGAAAAACTAAATATTATTTCAACTTTATAAAAAAATGCTTTAGCATTCAGTGCACATGAAACAAATACGCAACATTGCGTATGAATAATGAATTTGTAATTATATAATTATTCTTTTGCCTACGCCAGGCATTTGACGGCATAGCCAGAATTAAATGAACGGAAATTATGGAAATCGCACAGGCTACGGCCAATTGGCAATTGCCTTGAGCAGTGTCAACGCGGTCATAATTAGCTGCTTATTGAGTTGTAATTGCAAAAGTTTAACCAACTGCAGCAGAGCTTTATGAATGAAGCGTGTTCCCTATAGCCATTGCATAGCAGAGAGAAGCGAGAAGCGAACAGAGAGAAACGAGTGAAGCGATTGAAGCGAGTGAAGCGCGGCATTCATTAGCTTCGCTCGCCTTTGTGCCATTAAAGTTTTCAAAGTTTCTGCATTCAGCACAAAGCAGACTCTTTTTTTTGTTTGTATTTTTATACAGCTCTACAAGGAGTAAAACAAAAGCCAAGTGGGGAATACAACAGAAAAACACAGAGAACAAAAAAAATATATAACAATAAATTAAAAGCCAAGCAGTCGCCCACTTAAGAACAGTCGTACAGTAGTCCCTCTCCCCAAAGGATCGCCTATTGTGTGCTTGGCCTGAAAATAAAATGGAAAATAAAACAAACACAAAAAAAAAAAAAAAAAAAAAAAAAAAAACAGAAAACAAAAGCGAAAAGAAAACGTTTCCAGCAATGGACTGGAAATATTTATTATTGAAGTTCGCGTGTGCCTTGAATAGCCTCAGCAAATGTTGCTGAATGGCCTCGCCCAGCGAACGATTTGTTAACAGATTTGCTTTCAGTTTTTTAATAGCAAGAGCATTTTAAGGCCATTTAAATTAAATCTAAAGTCTCGCCTCATTTATGTTTGTTTTATGTCTTTGCAACATTTTCCTGCTATCAATTTCAGTTGAGCAGTTTAAATCTTAGCTTGAATAGCTTTGGCAAGAGACTTATTTCTGCTGGCAGTCAGATGACATGCATATCAAAGTCAAATTTGTTATTTTTAAATAATATTTTAAGCATGTTTTTTATATTTAATATATTTTTGAGTATAACTGAATTTTGTTATATTTAAATTCAATTTAAAATCTATATAAATTTAGAATTAGAAATATTTATTAAACTATGGAATATTTTCTCATATATCTCTAAATGTTAGGTATACGTTGAAATGTTGATATAATATTAATTATCAATATTATTTAATCAATATAATAGTTGAGTTTACGAAAATAAATATAATAACAGCAAATGCGAGACAATAAAATTAAATTTTGAATTTTAATTTACTTTAAATTTTTAATTTAATTTTATACAATATTTTCTTATTCAATGTCTTATTTAATTATTATATTTTACTTTTTTTTTTTATTTCTATTTTAATTTTATTTTTTTAAATTATACAAAATATTGAGTATAGATTTCATTTTTTTTTTCTGTTAGTTCCAAAAGAATCTTATTAAAAATATTAGATATATGTATTTTTTTCAATTTATTTATTTTTTAATTTTAATTTTTTTTTTAATTTAATTTTTTAATTTAATAAATTTTGTTTTCTCATATAGCTCAAACATTAAGTATACGCTCTGTTGGCTCTAAAAGAATTTTTACTGTGGAAAATTCGTTTACTTGAAAGCTCTCTCTCTCGCTCTCTCTACCACTATTTATCATAATGATGTCGTAAATTAAGTCCACGGACAGGTTAGCTAATGAAGGACTTTCGCTTGCAATCTCTAATAGAGCGCGCACACAGATTCAGTTTCAGTTTGAGTTTCAGTTTAAGTTTAAGTTTAATTGTGCGCACATGGCATGAAATAATTAAGTTTACGCTAACGCAGCATCACAGCGAGTCGGAATGGCGACGTGAGCTGCTTACCTGAGCAAGGACATAATATCCTTAGCAAGATCAAAGCAGCCATGGCTGTCAGTTGGCTAACATTACACAGAATGAGAATCCGAATCAGCATCAAGAGCTAAATCAGAATCAGCTGTCAAAGACACTGCAGGTGACATACACACACACACACCCACACACAGGCACACACACGCACACACACACCCTTAGGCAGAGTCAGAGTCATGTATGTGACCTTTGACATTGAAGCTGCCTTTGCATCACTCAGCGTCCTTTGTCGCTGTGAGTGACATGTTTTGCCGTTGCGACCACAAAAACAGCTAGCAGTTTATTAAGTTGTATGTGACAGCATAAATCAGTGGCACAGCACAGCGTGCCAGCAGCGCTTGGCGAGAGTTGTTTGATTTATTGCAACTGGCAGAAGCATCAACATTCATATGCCACACATGCCACACACGCAATACAACAGATGCCAGTTGCCAGTCGCCAGTCGCAACATCGCAAATCATGTGCTTTTCATTTACTAGTTTACTCGAAAGGATAACAATTTGGAGTGTATGACTTGAAGATATCCTATCATAGCCTGAGAGCTGCTTGCAAAGCCAATAATGTAAAACTATATATACTATAGAACCAATTGGATGACTACAGCTTCTATAATCTTCAAGTTGTCGTTCGATATCGATATTTATCGATATGAACAATGTGTGTTTTATATAATTTTAATATTATTGCAGAGAGGAAGACTGAGATAGTATGAGAAAGAAAGAGAGTCGGTGAGCAAGATATTTTAACATTGACAATTATCGATAAATTTATTCGAGAAGAAGAGAGAGAGAAAGAATGACAGAAAAACAGGGGGATGAAAAAAGGAGAAACAGAGATAGAGAAAGAGAGAGAGCTGTCTCTGTATATTGAGATAGAAACAGAACTGGAGTGTGTGAAAAGAGAGAGAGAGAGAGAGAGAGAGAGAGAGAGCTATCTCTGTATATTGAGAGAAAAAGAGAACTGAAATGTGTAAGAAAGCGAGAGAGACAGAGATACTGTCCGAGCGAAAGAGAAAGAAAGAGAGAGACATTTTATCAGCTCTGAATTTCGACTAACATCGATATTTATCGATAACAACATAGGCGATGCCTGCTTAGCCCGATATTTTGTAGTTTTCATGTTTTTCTTCGAGCAGAATAAAACATAATTTCAGTACCATTATATATTCCCATATTTAGTTTCTCATTCGCTATATATATCGAATTAATTTCAAAGAAAATTCAAGTTAATACTACAAGCTAAAGCACTTTTGGACACTGTTGCTTTGCTTCACCTCGTTAGCCACGTCAGAAATATATATGCTAAGGGCTTAAATACATTTCTCTTTGCTTGCCCTCGTCTGTTTCGTTAGACCATTTTTAATTTATGTTAAGGGCAAGCAAATTAATTTACCATTTTCAGAAGTTAAACAAAGTGCAAGTGTTGTTAAGCAAAGTGCATTTGTTAAATTGTTTGAACAACAACTCAACAAGTTCGCTCTCAGAAATTATGTTCAGCACTGAACTCATTAAGGTACAACAAAGTTGTGCTTCTCCGATAACCTTTGACCCGCACGCCTCGAAAATCCCAATTTTGTTGTTGACGAACGACGCAACAGTTGGCAAATTGTGGCAAAGTCTTCGATTTCCATGCTGAGCCACATGGACTCACACTCTCCGCTAAGCGCTTCATGTCATAATAACAAGAGGCAACAGCAAGATAAATATAAACAAGGCTAACTAAAAGGTAGAGCTCAAGAACAGCCACGGCCAGCAAACGAGACGGGCCTGAGCCTGATGAGCTCTGCGGTTTGGCCCGCAGCTAAGCAGCAGCAGCAGCAACACACACACACACACACACTCGTGAATATCTTTTTGCAACAATCAACCTAACGACATCATGATAAACACGAGCAGCAGCAACAACAAATAACAAAAAATCAACATCAAGAACAAGAACAACAACAACCAATTGACATTGAAAAGGTTGCGCCACAAGGGAACGGAAAAATTTGCTTTGCTGCCTGTTGTTGAAACAGTCGCCGCTAATTTATACAGAACTGGAACAACAATAAACTGATATACAAAAAAAAAATAATAATAATAATAATAATAATAATAATAATAAAATAAATAAAAGCGAATAAAATCAACGAACTGTTGGGTCAGCTTTAGCCTTAGCCTCAGTCATGTTCCACAGCAAATTATGAGAATATTCAATTTTAAGCTTATTTGACTACAAATTGAAAACTAAATTAAAAATGTTGAAAGCAAAGCCATATTTTGGTTCTTGGTAAAAAAAAGAAAAGAGAAATTCCTAAACATAAAACACATGAAATATGAAATATAGAATATAATATATGAAATATAATAAAAATAAAATATGAAATATAAAATTTACAGTCGATCAATTATTTCAGTTACTCAGTTGGTAAATATATAAAATTTCAGAACTGATTGATTGATATCTTATAAACTTGCCAAACTAATTATGAGCCCATATTGAAGAGAAAACTTAGTAAAACTTATAAAATTGCACATGTGAATGTGAATTCATAGCGAAAAGAAAACAAAACGTCAATTCTATCAAAGATTGATTGATTGAAATACACAGCAAAGGCCAAAGTCTAGACGTAACTCTGTTCAACAGAATTCCAATACTATATATAGAAAATGCTAAACAAGTTCTCCAACATCAAATCAAATTAGTTAATTAAATTGGCCTATTTCAGCATCGGAAATTTTATTTTTATGACAAATTTCATTACGTTGAAGTGGAACAAAAAGCTTTTTGCTGGTTTTTCCACTGACCACAAGAGAGAATTTAATTATAGAACACGGTGAACATGAAAGTCAAAAAAAGGGCTCATCGAACGATATTGAGAGCTATGCAAATTTGTTACTCCCTTTTGTATCTGTTAAAGAAGTACCCTAGGCTAACCCACTCATATGTACAAGTGATGTCTATTTGTAATGCGCTTCTCGTATTACCCATATGAAGCGCAGGTGAAGGAAGAAATCCAATTGCCATGAGAACTGGGCAACATTGGCCTAGTTTGGACGACGTTTTCCACTGTTGCCTTAGTATATATGTACATATATTGTGATTGTCTTTGTTGTTGTTTACATAGATGGGGTATACACACACACATACATACGCATACATACACGCACGCAACTCACTTGCCTAGTTGTCAGTCAGTTAAACAGTTGGCACATTCCCCAGCGAATCGCCGTTGGCTGCAGGAAATGCTACTTGTTAAGCAAAAGCCGCACATGCCGCAAAAACACACAACATACATGACTGCACACATACACACACACACACACACCACACACACACACACACATAGATACACAGCGCTGCTTACATGTTGATTTTGATGTGGATAACTTGCAAGTTGTCTTGGATTTGTAAAAAGCGCCATGTGGCTGCTGCCTCTTTGAACACATACTACACATACTACACATACATTAAATATATATGTATATGTGTGTAGTATATATGTATATAGATATAGCATAAATTTCAATTTTAGATTATGTGTGCTTAATAAAATATTTGTGCTCATGTGCTGGAAACATGACAGTCCCGCATAGCTTACAAGTTTCTTATGTTATCCTTTTTCGCATATTTTATATTTAGCTTTTTTTTTTTTTTTTTGATGTGTCTATATATGTGCATGTATCTAGATATACATGTATAAATATATACATTTGGCAGCTTCCCAGGGGAGAAAAGTCATGCAGATAGCATAGTAAAATGTTGTGGGCAGCTCACCTTGCGGCTGGCTTCTAAGCCGCAAAAACTGGCCCCAAAATTGGTCTAATTAACAAATGCCAAAACCAGAAAATGTTTGGAAAAGTTTGTCTGGCATGTGTTGCTGTTGTTGTAGTTGTTGTTCACATAAATCCCTATTAATTGTATTTAAACTTGGGCAGTCGCTGACATTGGCATACTTTTCACATTCAATTTGCAAGCCGCCAAAAATTATGTTGCCTGCTTTCAGGCGCAGCCAAAAAATATATACATATGTATGTGTGTGTATATGAATATATTGTGGTTGCTCTTAAAAGTGAGCAACATAAATATTATAAATTATATTTATCAGCTTATTTTTAGCTATAAATTCCAAAGCTAAGCTTGCAGCAGCTAAACGTTTTTCATATTTAGCCGAATTACAGAACTTTCTAAATACAAAATAGACTTCTCAACCAGGAAAAAGTCCAAGTCTAATTCGTATTAGGGAAATCCAGTAAATTGAGTTACAAATAGTCCTATCATCAATAACAATTATAGATAGTGTGAAGATGTGAAAGATTTTAATAAATTTTGTTGACATATTTATATTAGTTGATTCAGAAATGAAAATCTCTCTATTATATATCTATTGAAGACTACAATTTCAATAGCTATTGAAGCGTGTATAATTTTTAATATATTTAACATCATCAATGACCATATCGAACAATTACTAAGAGTATATAAAAATGGTATTAGCAGCGAATGAATTCGAAATGCTTTCCTATTAATAGCAAAAGAGTTGAACAAGAAAGTCGCATAGCTCATAATATTCAAAGTGTAGCTAGTGTTAATACTCCATTTCAATGTGAGTACAATATATCTTCTGGGATACAATAATCCTTCCATCTACATTTATAGAATGCTTCGGAAATTAAAATAACAAATATGCGCTGCGCTGTTTACAATGAAACCTGGTTACAGATCGACCTTTGTCGATTGAAGGCAATTTATCGCTATAAGACCATATTTAATGCCAATATCACCGTTTTTTATCCAGTGCATCAGATATCGGTAAAGGCTCAATTCTTACAGAGGGCAAATGGCTACAAGCCCTGGCTTTACAACGTCACTGTGGACTTGTGTCGGTTTGTCAAAAAACCTTATAGTCCAGTTGCTATAGCAGTCATACGAAGAGTACGGGCATATACCAGTTTCAATCACACCTGTCCCTATATGGTTAGTCTGATGGTATATTCATGAATGCCCCTGGTACTACGTATCACTCATTCCAGGGCAAGAAACATGTTAGGGGATTACACGTCAAGTATAACAAGCATGGGGAATATCTACTGAAAATAGATTGGTTCTTTTATGGCAGAAGACAAGCCTTATCAGATTTTTACTTCACTGTTAAAGAAGATATTATGGAATCAAGATAAGGTGACAGTAAAGCTTTGTTTATCAAATATGATTTTATACAAATGTTTATAAAGCCCACAAATCAAGTTTTCAGTGATCAAGTTTACAGTATAAACTATTTTAGTGTGTAATCGATTGCAATTGAGATAACAATCTGTGTAATCTCTACGATAAATATATAAATATATAGCAAGAATTTCAGAATTTTCTAAATACGATTTAGACTTTGACTATATCTCCCTGGTTGAGAAGAAACTCAGAAAAATCCAGGTCAAATTCGTATTTAGAAAATCCAGCAATCTGAAATGCAAATAGCTCTATCATTATCATCAATTTTAGATAGTGTGAAAAAGTGAATGATTTCAACAAATTCGTTTGACATATTAATATTAGTTTATTCCGAAATGAAAATCTCTCCATATTACGATTTAAATAGTTATTGAAGCATATATAATTTATTAATATATTTAAAATAATCCATGACCATAACGAGCAATTAAAATTACTGAGAGCACATAGAAATGGTATTAGCAGCGCATAAATTTGAACAGCTTTCCTATTAATAGTGAAACAGTTGAACAAGAAAGTCGCAATGCGGAAAGCTCTAATATTGCTCATAATATTCAAAGTGTGGCTAGTGTTAATTTTCAATTCCAATGCAAGTATAAAATATCCTTTGGAGTGCAATAATTCTGACATCTATATTTGTAGAATGCATCGGAAATCAAGATAACAAATGTGCGCTGCACTATTTTGAATAAAACCTGGATATCGGTCGATCTTTGTCGATTGAAGGCAATTAATCGCTATAAGACCATATTTAATGCCAATATCACCGTTTTTTATCCAGTGCATCAGGTTTCGGTAAACGCCCGGTTTCTACAGAGGACCAATGGCTACAAGCCCTGGCTTTACAACATCACTATTGACTTGTGTCGCTTTCTTAGAAGACCGTACAATCCAATTGCTATAGCAGTCATACGAAGAGTACGGGAATATACCAGTTTCAATCACACCTGTCCCTATATGGTGAGTCTGATGTTCAGATATATTCATGAATGCTTCCCATTACTACGTATCCCACATTCCAGGGCAAGCAATATGTTAGGGGATTACACGTCAAGTACAATAAGCGTGGATTGGCTTTTCCAACTGGGGAATATCTACTGAAAATAGATTGGTTCTTTTATGGCAGAAGACAAGCGTTATCAGATTTTTACTTCACCGTTAAGGAAGACATTGTGGCAGACTAACTTTGTCCCTAAATATTATTTGATATAATTATATTTTTACAAATGTTTATAATAATTTCACACTGAATGGTTTGAGGGTAATTAATCGTAAAAAACAAAAACACACACGAATAAAGTTTTCATTGATGATTATCATGCGAAATTATTTAAAGCATAATTTACATACTTTGTAATTGCTTTCATTATATTTCCATAGTCAATTGATAATTATACTATATATATTATATAAAGGAAAAAATAGAGAGAAAAACAGAGAAAGAGAGGAAGAGAGCAAATCAAATCATGCGCAGGTGAAAAATTCCAATTGCCAGGAGAACTGTACTACATACAGATTCATATGTATATATGTACATATACAAGGCTAACTGTACATATAAACTACACTTGTCATCTTCCTAGGGGAAAACTCATGCAGATAGCATAGTAAAATGTTGTGGGCAGCTCACCTTGAGGCTGGTCTCTAGGCCGCATAGACTGCCCCCAAATTGGTCTAATTAACAAAGGTGAAAGCCTGAAAATGTTAAAAAAAAAAGTTTGTCTGGCATGTGTTCTTGTTGTTCACATAAATTCCAATTAAATGTATTTCTACTACGCTGAATTAGGCGCACTTTTCAAAAGTCAAAAATGATGTTGCCTACTTTTAGGCGCGACCAAAACTTATTTTGCACTACAAATTCTTCAGCTAATTGCAGCTTCTCACTATGTCACTAAGAGTGAAGAGAGCAGTCTACGTCCACTGTGTGGCTCCGATTTAGCTATAAGGTGTGCAGATTTAAGGAATAGCTGCAAAAAGCAACTATAAACGCATACAGGTCCTTCAAAACCGAGCTATGCGGCAAATTACGAACTGCCCCTGGTATGTGCGCGGCTCTACCCTGCATCGAGATCAGTAGAGGAACAGATCGCTAGACACACGAGCAGATACAGTGATAAACTGGTCAGACACCGTAGCAGACTAGCGAGACAACTGCCACACAAAAAATATGAACTAAATATAAGTATAATTAAATTTAAAAACATTGTTGCAATGCATTGCAATGTATGGGTTCAACACTTAAATAAATAAGGAAAAATAAAACCTTTATTATCTTCTATTACGTAAAATAAATTTAATTGTGTTTTTTTTTTTTTTTATGTCTATATTAATAATAATATAATACCTTTTTGTGGAGAATATCCAGACAAAATAGATATTGAAAACATATTTATATACCCATGAAATGGCGGTAATTTATTCTGACAAGGCAAATTCTGAATTATAAATTTGTATGATATGTATCTGTATGATACATATTGGGTATTATTGTGATCTACGAGCTATGAAAAAAAAATGGCGTGGAAAAACAAGTTCGACACTGCTCGACTGGTAGATCCCTACAAAGAGGCGATGTTCCAAACATTCCACGGATTATACTAGACGAACTTTCTTTTTGAATAAATTCTCTTGTACACGAATTAGCTATATTAAACGTTCTGAACGTGATAATAGCATTCAAATGTGTGGTATCCAAAATAATATACTTTTAATACTTTTAATACTTTTCTCAACACAGGCATATACATATAAGTAAATTGAACTCTCGAGTATTAACCATATTCAATCTAAGCATAACAAATCGCTTCAAATTATCGATTATCGATACAAAATAAATTGGATAATTTATAGATAAATATTATGATATGTAGAGGAACGGATATGGTTTGTACAATTAAAATAGTTATTGAACCATTTGAAAAAACTCATGAACATATTTTAAACAAGTAAGAAGGCTCCAGTCGAGACGGCTCGACTAAGAGATACCCTGAAATCTGCAAAAAAAAACCAATACTCTTCTTCATTACGAACGTATGAGCGCGCGCTCTGCTCACAGCGCAGTTGCTGCCGTGACTTTGGACGCTTATAACTTCAGTTCTAGATAAACGATCTGCACGAAAGGAAAATATCAACTTATTTTTTTGTGCTGATCAAGAATATACATACTTTGTGGGATCTGCGACGTCTCCTTCTCCCTGTTACATACATACATTTTCACAAAACCAATATACCCTGAATTCCCATTTTCAATGGGTTCAGGGTACACAAATCAGAAAGCGTATCGAGCTGATACTTAAAATTCAGAACAATGATATTCAAAATTGCACAAGTTTTAAGCCGTTGAACGAGAGAGTCGAAATGTGCAAGGCTCTAATAATTCTTGTATTAGCCGAATTGTGGTTAGCTTTAATATTCAATTCCAATGTAAGGACATCAATCATTCCAATTCAGAATTTTATAATTCATAAATCTTTTTTACAGAATGCTGCGGTTATCAAATTTACCAATGTGCGCTGCACTTCCTACAACGAAACCTGGATTAAATTCCATGTTTGTCGATTGAAAGCAATAAGTCGTAATAAGACCGTATATAATTCAAATGCCACAATGTTTTATCCAGCATATCAGATAACGATAACTGCTCAATTTCTAAAGAAGGCCAATGGCTATAAGCCTTGGCTCTACAACATCACTGTGGACTTGTGTCGGTTTGTCAAAAAACCTTATAATCCAGTTGCGATACCGATCATAAGGAGAATACGGGACTATACCAACTTTAATCACACCTGCCCCTATGTGGTGAGTCTAAGATTCAAAAATATCTATCCTCATATTTATAAAACATATTTCTAATGTCAGGGCCCCCAAATTGTTAAGGGACTTCATATACCATATCATCAGTTGGGATTTCCTTTTCCCGGTGGGGAATATCTAATCAAAGTAGATTGGTATTTTCATCACCGGAAACAATTTTCGACAGATATGTACTACTCGGTCGACGAAGGTATTATGAGTTCAGGACAAAATCGTAGCATACATTAATCACAAAATTTGATTGTGTAAATAAATAAAAATATTTGCGAGCATGCAAGCCAACAATTTAATATTTAAAAATATTTGTATATAAAATCGATTAAATAAATAATTGCAATTGAATATTTTACAAATTAGGTAAGAACCATAAACTGAGCCTCTTTTTATAGATATATAAATAACAGATTAAAGAGAGGTAATGCACACTATTTAAAAATATGTCATGCGCAATGAAGCGCATCGTAGAACATTAGCTAGAAGCTATTATCACTAATATACTGAAGCTATTAAATATATATATTATATAGTATATCTTCATTTAACAACGTAGCCTCAGTTTGCCTGAGTTTTGCGCCATTTTTACACCGAAACTTAGAGCTCTGATATAACTCAATAGAAAAGCACTTGGATGCCGCTCATCGGCAGCATTTGACGCAGATTATACAAATTTATGCAACACTGTTGGCACTTTCATTCCACCATCCAGCTTCCCATCTGCCCCCAATCCCACCTGGGCTTGGGGCTTTGCCACCATTTTGTTTGGCATTACACTGCTGACTGCTGACGCATTGGCGGTTTCTCTGCTCCTACTCCAACTCCGATTCCTACTGCCCACCACCCACTTTCCAGTCTCTAGTCCCTCTCCTGCTGCTGCTGCTGCTGTTGCGCATTTCCGGCCCCTCAAGCTTTGCGCTGGGGAGTTAGTTCACAGTTGCCAGAGGCATCAAAAAGTCGACTAACCAACATGAAGAGCAGCTCCCGACTGCCCACAACAGCATTTGATTTGCATTAAAAAAGACGTCAAATTGCATTGCACGACTAAAAAATACCTCGCAAATACCTCGCAAATAATTCAATTTTAATAAATCAAATCTTCAAATTTAGGGAATTGATTTGATGTATTCATTTATTTATTTATTTTTTATTTATTTTTTATTTATTTATTTATTAATTATTTTTGCTATGCTATGCTACCCTTTTGGCCATCTTCAATGGACTCAGGCTATGAACAGAGAAAACACAACTTGTTATCATAGATACTATAGAGCCAACTCCCTATAGCGAGTGGTTAGGCCACACACAGTTACAGCATCAGCAGCCAAAAGAAGAAAACAAAAAACAAAATGGAAAACTTCAAAGCAGATTTTCTCACTAAATTTCAATTTGTATTTTGTTGTTGTTGTTACTGGGCAACAAACATTTGCATTTATATTTGAGATTCGAGACAACGATTAATTAAGTGTAAAATGCATTCATTTTATTCCTGACAACGACCCATTTACTCTAATTGCATTCATATGGCCACTGAGACCAACATTGTTGTTGTTTTTTCCCCTTCTGTTACCTGGGCGCACACGTCGTATACGTAATACGACAAACGCACCCCAGAGATGTGAACCTAAGAAGTGGAGACGAAGTACCTGAGCTCCTGTTGGAGCTCTTAATGCCAAACTTATATATGATAAAATGGTATCTGTGAAGTGGAAACGACTAACAGATACTCTATAAAATATAAATTATTAAAGTATTTTATATAAAAATTATAATTTTTACTTCATTCAATGACCGACTAATGGATACTCTGTAAAATTATAATCTTTGAGGTATTTTGCAGTAAATATATTACTTTTACTTTATTACTGAACTCATTTAATAAATGTGTGATCGACTAAGAGTTACTCTGTAAAATATTTCACTTAATGTAAATTCGGGCTGTTTCTAAACTATATAGAAACTATTTAGATAGATGTAGCTGAACTTTAAATTTATTAAATAACATTAAGTGAACAGGCTCGATTATTTCTATACATTTTTACAGGGTATATAAGTAGCTGAACTCGTAGTAAGCAATGCCAACTTGAGTGGCTGTAACTGCTCGGTGATAGCGTCCAGGGAATACACCCGGACATCAAATAGAAAGAGCGAGACAGAGAGAGATGGCGAAAATAAGAGAGAGAGAGAGGGAGAGAGAGAGACAGCAAGAGTAAATGGGAATGTGAATGAAATGCGGCAAACGAGGCAAAGAAAATTGAAACGTTTAAGGCTGGGCAAATAATTGCCTTAAGGCCATATTGAGAGCTGTACGAAATGTATGAATGAATGAATGAATGAAGCAACTGCAGCAGTGTGGATGCCACTTGACACTGTCAAACATGGAGAACTATTTGCACAATGGAAATGACAGCGAGTTCAGCTGCGGCAGAGCAAACCGCAGCTTAACGACCATTATGAGCGCCACACAAAATGGCGCCTGACAGTGTTGCCACTTAATTTTTTTTCCCCCATTTTTTTTCCTTTTACTGTTTTCTGTTAAAACTGTCCCCTGGCGCTTGGCACATCTAATTGTCTGCTCCGGTTTGTGGCTTATTATGAAATAATGTAGAACCACAAAAATTTATGTTATGTGCTAGAGAAAGAGAGAGAGAAAAGGAGAGAGGGAAGTGAAAGGAGAAGCTTGGCGTTGATGCACAGCAGACAGTTTTTAATAGACAAGGCCCCATGGCGCCGGAGCAATAAAAAAAAAAAAGAAAACAATTTATGCAAAGCTGCAAATCAGCGAAAAGATGCAAAGAAAGACAAACGAGAGGACAAACAAGCGCATTAAGACAAAAGATATATTATGCTATATAACATATATATATCGAGTGAGTTAAAAGTTGCATTTGGCAGAGCTTATTATTATATGAAATATATGCAAATTTAGAGAGTCAGAGTCAGAATCTGATGAGCTTAAATATTTTAACATAACTTAATGTTGTTTATTGTTTGCGAATGCAAGTTTATAATATATAAGAGATATTAGATTTGAGCTATAAATAGGATATGCTTTATAATATTTAGTATATATCTTTGGAGTTCATTATGAAAAGAAAATAAAATAAAATATATGAAAAAACAAAGTTTAGAACACAAATTTGGTTTAGTTTGAAAGAGAAAAACTTTTGAGCTACAATCTGATGAATGAGAAAATTTACATATGGAAAATAAAATATTTGTGGCTAGAGCTTTGAATGAAATGTTATTTCTATTGCGAATGCTCGACTAGAAGATATCCTATGTAGAGTTGACACGCCTTCTTCTCACTTTTGCCACAATTCCTTTCTCATGCTAGCTTTTTAGGCCTATCTCTCTCGAAGTCCTCACATATGCTAGCTCTAACTACTTGGCACACTTTGCAAGCTAACAAAACCGAGTTGACTAACTTCATATTTATTTGTTTCAAGAAAAATATGTTCCTAACGAGCTAATTTTACAAAATTAATTAGATTTTGCACTTTGGCTTTAACAAAGACAGGGAAGCGCGCAGCGGGTTGACTTGTTCTATATGTATGTGAGTGCGGGGGTGGGTGTATATGAGGGTGTGTAGGGGTGTGCGTGTGGGCACAATTATATGGCTATGTGGCATGCAGCATGACAGTATTTGCCACAGCTGGGGGCACGCACATACACACATTTGGCAGCCAAACTCATGTAGGCAAAACAACTCGACTCCATGTGCTAAATGCGTGTGTTTGTGTGTGTGTTGGTGTTGGTGTGCGTGTATGTCATGTGTTGTTCACACTAACGAAGCCATTTGCAAGCAATACGAGCAGGTGCCAGGCGCTGACAACAACAACAAGATTTACGCCAGCTCCAATTCCGAATGCCCCAACTTCAGACTCAACCTCAATTTCAATGCCACGCCTTCTTTGTTTTTATTTTTTGGGGGGGGTGGGAATTTTTGCGTGAAAACTTGCTCTGACGCAGCAATTAAAAGCACAAATTATTTCGACCTTAATCGATTCACTGCGCTGTCTCTCACGCATTCAACACAATTCCCCAAACTGCCTGGAGCAACAATTTCGTATTGCCCACACACACACACAGACAGACACGCATGGAGAAAAACTCCGTCAGGAATTGACATTGGCGTGACATGTATCCAAAACTGCATTCGACAGTCGCTGCGATGAGCTTTAGCAACGGACACGTAGTCTGCCAATCAACTGTTATTAGGCTAGGATATTGCTATCAATCTCAAGAGTGATTCATGATAGTAGTTCAGCTCAGAAGGTTCGCTCTACATGAATATGATAGGCCTTGACCTATCTTAAGCTCGTTTATCAATTATTCAGTGGATAGCTTTAATGACCTAATAGTAGTAGGACAATGCTTAAAGGAATTCCTTGAAGTGGTTCATCTATTGGTTCTCTAAATTCATTCATATAATTCGAAATATCTTGTAATATCTAAACTTATATGTTATAACAAATATCAATAGTAATATATAGATGTACTATAGATTACTTATTCCTGAAGCTGATGCAACAAGTTTCAGGAATAGAAGAAATGAGAATGAGATATTATAGAATTTCATAAGAGGATAGAACCAGTATATAAATATATTACAAATATATATGTGTATATGAATATGCATTTAGAAACATATAGAATTACTCACTCAGTCACATTATTTTCGAATATCAACTCGCCGCGAACACCATGATAGTGACGTCCACTGATCGCTGAATCATCCTCGGTCCAATATGGCACAATGACGGTACCTCGAGCACCAGAATATCGCATAACGGGTAGAACATAAGCACCCACAGATTCGGTAACCTCGATTGCTGCATCGCTAAAAGCGAAAATGCCAGCATGATCATCATCCAGTATCATAATGGTGGCCGTATGTGGCACAAAGAGGGTAACATTCTCCGAGGGATTGAAGAGACGTATGTAGAAGCATTCGTCCTCCTCGAAAATATCATCATCAATAATTTCGATCTTGAAGCGTTGCTCATCGACGCCTGGCGGAAAATTGAGTATACCACTTTTGCCCACATAATCCGAGCCGGCCGAGGCGGTGCCATCTTGAGTCTCAAAATAGACATGGGAATAGCCAGAGATATCGCCACGTCGCACCACACGCACCTCGAATTCACCACAGTTCTCCATGACCGTATAATGTCCGGGCTCAAAGTAGATACGGGTGGGTACATCATCATCGTCATCGTTAAATGTTTGGATTTGGGCCTTCACGCTGGACAGATCATCGTGAGCACGTTCTTGAATCTTACGCATCAGATTCCCGCTGCCGATGAGTTTGCGCGTGGCCTGGATGCGATAGAAGGCGCGCGACTTATTGCCACGCTGTATCATTTGCTCCTGGGCCATCATCTCCAGATGCTCCAAATCAGCATCGGGATACTTTTGCCGTAGTTCCGATAGCAGCTGTATATACTCCATTCGAGCCTCATCATAGGCGTTCGCACTCTTGTTCATTTGCAAGAATTGTTTGCTTGTTTGCTTCGTATCATCCGCGCCCATCTCGACGGCATCGTGTTCGCCGGCCACAACGGTGCCACGCTGATTCATCCGATAGTTCTTATCGATGTACTTGTAGAGTAGCAATCGTCGCTCCGCGATATATGCCCAGAGTACGGTGGCAGGGAACATGAGCAGGGTGACCACACCCTCCCACACCTCAATGATGCCCGGCGAGATGAACGACAGAATCGCCCACAGCCAGATGTACGCAAATATGGATAGTACGGCGGTCACAATGAACACCCGGAGATGTTTTATACGGCGCTTCTCCCCCTTCGGTATCAACACCATGCAGAGAGCAATTATAACAAATAGATTGTACGCAGCGGAGCCAACAATTGTGCCCGGCCCCAGATCTCCGCTCTCGAAGTTTTTCGCATAGATCTCAATCACGGAGAGTAGAATTTCGGGTGCACTCGATCCCAATGCCATGAGCGTTAGATTCGCGACAGTCTCATTCCAGATGCGTACACGCATCGTTTGCTTCTCCCCTTTGGGTCCACGGACGACAACATCTCGTTCAATCGAGGTGATTGCCTCTATTGATGCCATAAAACGATCCGATATAATCGAGACGCCCACAAACAAATAGACCATTAGCATAAAGTAGACGAAGCCACGGATGGCACGATCACCAACAGAGATTTTACGCTGAGGCATCCATAGTGGCAGCAATAGACCCTCCGAACATGTGCCCAGTTCTTCCACTTCAACTTCTGGTTTCATTGTTGTCGTAGCATCGCCTATAGCCGGATTGACCTGACGGACGAAACGTTTGTGACTGGCCCCATAGCTGGTTTCATTCAGAGTCGAGTAGGATGCTGCGTTATCCACAGCTTGGCCCGCGGTTAGGGCAAATGTGTGTGCCTTCACATAGAGCAGGATTAGTAGGACAGCGAAGGTGGCAACTGATCTAACGGTTCTTCGTATTAGTAGCATTTTTTGGTTTTACAAATTTTTTTTTTTCTTTTTGGAAGTGCTTAGCGTGTATTGTCTTTCACTGTTACTGGAAGCGTCCTTTTCTTCGATTTTTGTGCACTTAGTGAAAATGTGTATTGCGCTTTATAATGTTCGGATCGTCCTGCGAAACGGCATCATCGCAAACGCAGTTTTAACACGATGTGGCACCTCTGGCAGACAACTTACGTTGCTCCTGTTGATTCCTGGAAGCACAAAATAAATTCAGATGTAAATACATGAATGTGTGCTTGGAAAAATACCAGCTATGTATGTATGTATATTTGCAATCAACATCATCTGTTGTTAAATAATATTTTTTCCCTTGAATAAACCGATTTAGCACTATTTAACTTTTCCAGATGGTCGAAAAAGTCATTGCCAGAGTTTCTCGCTTTGTATTTTTCTTTCCTCCCCCCTCATTTCAGCGCTTTTGTATATTTACACGGAACACAAACTAAACACAAAAAAAAAAATCGCGATATAAACTGAGAGCAACTGAAACTAAACATAGAACATAAACAAAATGCAGCAGTACTAAGGGTAAACATACAAAACAGACGAATGGATTAGATACGACTGCATGATACTCTTTCTTACTAGATTTCCTATATCATATGTATATGCATGTATGTATATAAAGCAAAAATTTTGTATTCATATTTTATTCAAATTTTTATTATTATAAATAGTTAACCAAAATTTGATTGTCATTGCTCATTGTTATTATTAATTGGTTATTGGTTATTCGTCATTGGTCATTGGTCATTGGTCACTGATCATTGGTCATTTGCATCAATATAATTCTATTTCATTAACATACCATAACTATTTCATTTTGAGTATTATTTTTAAATATTATTATACCCTATTTCATATTAGAATACCTGATCAAAGGTCATATCACACACACACCCACACAGATCTTAAACAAGCATGAAGTTCTAAATGCTCAGCATCTCACCTTTTGCTATAGAGAATTTACCGCACATTTATAAAATATAAAACGTTTATGAAATCTTTAACCTACGTAATAATATTTCTTTAGATACATATTTGTGTAATAACAACTATGTTTGCTTTGGGTATGGGCGACTGAATAAACGCTGGACAAACTGAGTGAACGGACCGGTAAATATGAATACGATATGAAATCGATAAAATGCATAATGTAGACAATGTCAATAACTAGAGTTCAATAAAAGAGAGCGAGAGGCAGACACTTAGCGCATGTTGTGTGTGTGTGTTGAAGAAGATGGAACTGAGTAAAGCATAACGGTAAATGCAATGCCAGCAACAAGCAGCAACTTGACTAACAAGCGAAACGGACAAAAGTCGGCATAGCGATGACAAAATAGAACGGTTAAATTGTAAAGATAGAGAGAGAGAGAGCGAGAGCGAGAGGGACTTAGTGAGAGGAGCACAATGGCACAAAAGAGCGCCAAGCCAGAGCGGGTGAGATAGTAGGCTATATTAAGATATACATATGTATGTATGTAATTGTTCTAGACGGCTGACTTATAGCACACTCCTGTATACTATAATATAATTTATAAATATAGAATAAATATAAAAAAAATTAAATAATATACCTAAACAAATAAAAAAACAAAATTTGAAATGTGTAATTGTGTAAAAGTAGACAGATGAAATGTTCTAATTTTTTTTTTTTTTTAATTTGTCTGATACATATATTTATTATATATTAATTTATAGTAAAACTAAATATATTTTTTTCTATTAAAATTTGCCTACGCTTGTCGGATACAAAATGTTCAAAACAAAAATGCATTAGAAATTAATTATGCAAAATACTCGCTTGCTTGACTCGCATCCAGAACTAATATGCAGCACTTTTTTGAACGCAGGGTAAGGGGACGCTTGCATTAATTTAGCAATTACAACGGTAAAATGTGCCAAGAGCTAGTCGTTAGGGAATGGCGAGAGCTGCATTTGCAAACAGTCGTCAGACAGTTAGACAGACGCGTCAGGGAGCAAAGAGATGAATGTCAATACATAGACTGCAAACACACACAGGCACACACACACACACTTAAATACACTGGCATACAAACACAACTACACACACACACAAACAAACACTAAGGCATTTCTAGCCAGCCCGCAGGCAAGTGCTCAGTTTTTCCACCCGTTTTTCATTTCAGCAGCAAATTGCATTTAACCGTTATTGAAAATTTTGTGCACGTCGATGCTTAAAAGAGATTGCGAAATTAATTGAAAAATCTCTCGAGCAGACACTCAAACGTATTATTATTCAGATAGTCCGTACTATATGCGAGCACACCAAAGATTTGTCACTTTACATAATATTTATGACCACTGTGCATAGTGTGTGAAATATGTATTTAAATATAGCACAACGTTACAAGGCTCAACGGGTTCCGTTTTGGGCTGCGATCGCCAGACAACAATGTCACGTTGCGTTACGTTACGTTAGCACTTACGTTAGGGCTTACGTTGTTTTATATTTGGCACGATTACTATTGCTGTTGTGGTTGTTGGCCAAACTCGAGCTGAGCAAACATTTCGCTAAAAACAAACGTTAAATATCGAATTCTTTCCAATTTGGATTCCACTATGATTGGAAATGGCTACACACTCGAGGCACTGAATTCATCTGCTCTCCCACTCGCAATCACATTCGAAATCGCGTTCGCGTTCACGTTCGGCAGCCAATGCACAACTAATTCGCCAAAAACCCGCCGCCTGTCGTCTGTGCTCAACAAGCGCGTTGTCCCAAGCTCTCATAATTATTTTGAATGCCCTACAACGATTTGAGCAGGTCAATTCGTTCATCACTGAAGAAACATAAAATGTCTCAGTGTCTTTTAGAATGAAAGAAATAGTATATACATGTGCATATACTCCTTAAATTGAAATGATCACATTTAGAGGATTTATTATAATTGAATAATCGATTGGTTTCTTCTGTTTCACACGTATAGGGCATTTGTGTAGTCGTACGCTCTCAACTTTTTCTATGCACCACAATTATTAACCTATGTCTTTGTCTGTCAAAATATTCGCCGTTATTTTAGCTGTGCATCGTTTCGGATAGTTTGCTTTGCGAACGCTCTCACGCTTTGCCTCTCTGCCACTCTCACTCTCTCTCGCGGTCAAATACTTACACACTCTCTTAATATTCCACGTTTGTTATTGCCTTGTGTTTTTGTTTAGCATTAAATTTTGTTTATTATTGTCGCCTCTCTTTCCCTTGCTCTCTGTCGCTCACATGCAGAGGCAAATATTTCAAATCTGTTTTGTAGCACCTTTGGGTCAACTGCAAATGTAGTTCTGGCAAATTGCTATTTCAGTATATTCGGCAGGCGTTCCGTATCTTAATCTCAAGCACTAAACATAGAACTCGACTAAAAGTGGAGCTCTTCAGCAGCCCATCAAATAGTTGGCTCAACTAAAAATATACCCTGTGCATTCTAGCAGTGTAAGTGACAGATGTTCGAGTTTCTCAGTTTTCGGTGCATTCAAATTTATCTATATATGTATACACAATATTCTCGATCAAATATTTATGTATTTCAAATTGTTAAATATCGATAAAAGTAGTGTCCCGTAAATGACACGATAATATCAACTAAACGATATATCGATATCTGTACAAGTTTAATAAATATTTATGTAAATGCTTAATTGAAGTCGAAAAAAAAATCAACTGTCTAAAACGAAATCTCATTGACACACAGGTACAGCTGTGGCAAGCAGGGTAGCGTCAAGTCGGTCACTCTGTCACACTCTCTTATTATGCTTGCCACCCAGCTGTGAAGCATGCCTGCGTACGCAGCTACTTTTTTTTGGTTTTCTGCCTACCCTTCTGATATATTTTTAGTCAAGTGCGCAGACATTCACACACACCTAAACACATTGACACACACGTAAATGATATCTGCTAAAATATGTTTGTAATGTGTGTATGTATGTATGTACATATGTATTTATATGCTTTCTACTCACTTGACCTTTCGTCAGTTCTTGCTTGCTGCGAATAGCGACACGTTTCGGTTGGGCTTGGATGGATATATATGACAATATATATCTCAACCTGAAACCGCTTGGCTGCCAATAACCGATTTCAGACTGAATGATTTATTGGCCTAGGAAAGCGTTTCGGGATTAAACAGTTAACAGCGGGGCGAATCGATTCACTTACAGCCCCCAAAATCCTTAGCCCTTTCTGCCTGCTCCGCACTCCTAGTGGCGCCCACGCGCTCCCTCTCTCTTTCTCTCTCTCTCTCTGTCTAGCTCTCTCCCCGTCTATGTCGTCTCTGGTAGGTAAAAGTCCGTTCACACAGTATGCGCCATGGGCCCCGCCAGTACGGCCTTTGTTGAAGAAGAAGAAGAATCTGGGCACTCTTACGATTTATCTGATTAGAAGTGGAATTTATTCAAATTTTATCCTTAAACTCAATTTATTTGAAGTATATCACAAAGGCGATACACAACAAATCAATCTTTTAATATCGCGTTCTATTTGGCGATCCGTCCCAAACTGGTAAGTGATTTCGAACTCTATATAATATATAGTTATATTTCTATATAGTACATAAGTATTTCTATATTAATTCTAGCGATAACTTGAAGCGTTCTTAAATTTGATATCAATGCGACAGGGCAATTGATATAGTGAGCGACGACTCGTTATCATGAGAGCATTATACAATCGGACACTCGGCTTACCACACAAACTAGAGCTGCGTGCGTGCCGTGGCACGAAAGTCGTGCATGCTCATGCTGCGAGAATAAACTTAATAATAATATATACTTCTATATAATGCTGTCTTTAGCTATTCGACAGCCCACTATCTAATCCACTCACTTTTCCATTCTCATCTATCTCTGCCTGCATCAACTATCTTACCATCTCTAACATAATTTTAGCTGCTCATTGCTTGCGCCATAGCGTCATCTAGCCATAACGTCATCAAGCTGTCCATATATGAATTTATACTAATAGTTATCTATAAACATGTGGTATATAAGACATTGCTGGTGTTTTTTAGATTAGATAGATCTGGTCAATGTTTTTTGCTTTATACGTCAATGATAAGACAATGATGTAGAGCAATTGATAAACAACATATTATTTATAAATGCTTAAATTCCACTTAATGTATACTAGATAAACTATATTAGAATTATATTTGTATGTATTACTAAAAGTAATTAAAATCTTGCCTGAATTCGTAGTACAGAAATATTTTAGGGACAAAATAAAAATAATTTGACAAAAAAATTTATTTTCTTTATAAATGGAATTTTGATTATTTTGTTAGAATATTGGTAACAGACTGCCGACCTCATAAACTACATAAGTTGCTTATCAGAAAAACTAGCTGACTCGATTAAGCCTGATTGACTATACATCACTCTCGAGTGGTAGCAGAAATAATATTTAAATCTCAGATTGAATAAGAAATCAATATTTCATTTAGGAATTATAATAAATAATAATTTAAAATTGTTCTGAACTATATTGCGAACCTTAAGAGCTGTGTTTTTAGTTCTGAAAAAAAGATAGGAATTATGACAGCTACAATATAATACATTATCTAAACATTTTTCTATGACATGAGATTTTTTCATATTTATCTAAACATAGTTGGTCTAGGAATTGTGATCAGATTAGACATACAATTTTTTATAGTGTTTAGAATTATCTTTTCAACTTTACGATTTGCATTATTAGGAAATAGGAACATATTTATAATAATTGTATATAATACTTTCATTTACATTTTCTTCCCATATTAGTTAGCTAAGAATAGGAATTTGAATCAACTCTTATATTTGTATAATTCTTGTAAGTAAATTCTCTACTTTAACATTCACTCTAGTATATATATATATATATATACTGTCCTCTGAGCCATGTCTGACCACCTTGGCGCTTCTCAATTATTTAGCAGCCAGGAACAAGTTCATATTTTGTTAATTGAATCATTGGGGCACTCACGAACTGCTCAGGTCTTGCGCTCGCGTGCCGTTATTTTGGGGGCTTAGGCAACTTTTGCATGGCCAATTAGACTAAATAATTGATTAGGCGTAACTTTGGCAACGGACACGAAACAAAAAGAAAGAGCAAGAGAAAATAACTTAAATGCTGTCTAAATCATTTAAGTCGTTCGAGAATGGAGGCGCGCTTGAATATTTATCATACGCCACGTTGACCGCAGTCAGTTTTGGCCTAATTGTGATGGAAGTCGTCGAGTGTGGGTATACATCAGGTAGGCACTGTCAACTGGGCTTCACCTTAAATTCCTGCCTTAGCTGTCTATAAACCCGCGCAGCAATAACATCTCATCCTGGCATCCGAGCAATCCTTGTACTTATAGCAATTTCATTTTCACACTGCTTTTCATAATGCCCGCTATTCCTGCTTAATACCCTGTAGCTAGGTGCGCCAAGAGGGAGTGCTTGCCGTGGAAATAATCCATACTTGCTACTTGTTGAGCGCGAAATCTTGACAACTGATTGGATTTTGCATATAATATAATTTCAGTTAAGAGCTTTAACTGACTTACTAACTGTCTGATTAAATAAGAGAGAAGGAGAGGGAGAGAAAGAGAGGGACACAGAGAGAGAGAGAGAGAGAGGACACAGAGATGAGAGGAGAGAGAGAGAGAAGAGAGAGAGAGACAGGAGATAGAGTGTGTTAACTGGTTGTTTTAATTGATGGACTCTTACGACTGCCTAATCCATTTACTGATTGATGATGATTGATTGATAAACTCATGAATAATTGAAGGACAACAAATAACTCAATTTTTTGTATTTTTTTTATGAAATAATTGATTGACGAGGCTTTCGATGATGATTGAAGCAAAAATAATAATATTATCTTGTTTATATGTGACTGAAAATGATTGTCTGATTGACGAGGTTGATGAGATGATTGCTAAATATGATAATGGTTGAATTAATTGCATGATTGATTGCAATACATATGTATATGTATATATAAAATCTTTGCATTTGCCTTATATATGTTCCTGATTGACTAACTGATTGATGCACTAATTGATTGATTAATTACTTGGTTATGCAAGCACTGATTGACGGGCTGATTGATGCGGAGATTGAAAGACAGCGTTTGTTCATAATTTTATTTAAATTTGTAAACTTAATAATATATTTTTTTTTTAATATTAACTAAATTTAATTGATTGATTGCTGAGCTTAACTGCCTTGATGATTGAAGTGCGCACAAGTTAAGAGTTGGGATTGAGTCTTAGACTATATGTAATTAAATATTTATATACACAAACATTTGTATATATACACATTTGTTTGTTACAGGGTAACTGCTTAGTCGATCAGATGCAGCTGGCATATTTCTGATTATTGTGGTGTTGTGGGCGCATTCAAGCTGTATCCAGGGCAACAGGAGGCTGCAACAGGAGGTACCTCAGCTGTGGAGCTTTTCGGTACAACAGATGAAATGTTTAATGGGAAGCGAAAGAGAGAGAGAGAGAGAGAGAGAGAGAGAGAGAGAGAGATAGAGAGAGAGTGGCGACAGCAGCAGTAGCTTTAGCTCTGGTAACAGTTGCTGCTGTCAGCGCATTTTCCTGTTGCCGTTGTCGCTGCTGTTGGCTTTTTCTTTTATTATTTTTATTTTTTTATTTATTGGCGACAGTTTTGGGCTTTGTTGTTGCTGTTGTTGTAGCGACAACAACTTTGATGACGGTCGTTATGAAAGTCGTCGATTCGGAATGCCGCTCTGTCGCCGCACCGATTCGTCCTTTTCCGTTTGAGCTAACCGACGCCATCTTAGATGGATAACATTACCGTTGACAGCTGAATGCGTGCACAGGATATACATATGCATATATATATACAACCCGACGACCCACTCCCGGCCTCATATCCTTGCCAATCACCGGAGCTCACATATACATATAAACATATCTTTCCCTTTTCTTCATGTATGTATGTATATTTTTTCACGCCTGTTTATTCTGCTGTTCGGAGCTAAACTGTTTATTATTTAACAATATCGCTGCTTGTGTACACGTGAGCGTTTATTTATTTATAACTGTACTTTATAACATTTTAAACACACACACACAACACACATGCACGAACGCACACAGACATGTGCTAAGCGCTTGCAAATGGCAGCTACAAATTTTAATAGTTTGCGCGCAGACAAAGCCTGACAAAAGGTTGTCTCAAGACACCATGTATGTGTGTGCATGTGTGTGTGTGTGTGTGTGTGTTTGAGTGTGTGTGTTCCTGGCATGTATTGTATGCATAGCCATTGTAAATATATGCGACCCGTGGGGCGCTAATACGGAAGTAAGTCTTAAAGCCGGCGCGCTGAAAAGTATGCTACACTTTATGAATGCCAGCCATTGTGAGCGTGTGTGAGGGGGCGAACTGTTAATGGATGTGTGTGTGTGTGTCTGGTGTGAATTGTGTGTTTGCCATTAACAATGGTTATCAGCTACAACAACAACAACAACAACAACAACTGCTTTTCCTTATTCATTGTGCACAGCCAAAGCACAAATATGTTTAGCTAAAACTTGGACTAATTAAATAATATTTTTCTGGCTTCATTAGAGCACAGACACAGACACAGACACATATGCTCTGAGTACATTTGACATTGATTTGATTTTCATTGCGCTACGTACATGGCAAAATTCTACAAATTCCTTATCTCTCTTCCATCTTTCCCGCTTCTTACTCCTCTTGTTCGTCTGTTATATTTCGCTATGATTTATTGACACAAGCAACTGGCACGCGCAATTGCTGCGGCGCTCATAACTCACAGATTCCATTCGAACTGGACACAAATATTTGGCATTCTTGAGCGCAGTGTTTGACTGCTAAAATACTCTCTAAGCAGATGGAAGTGAGATGTGAAAAGTTTTAAGTGCATTTTTGTGAAAACAGTTGAGCTGAATTTAAACCTTCATTGAAGCGAATGCTAAAAGCATAAATAAATAAGATCTATTGTATAAAAATGGTGAAAAAAATTAAAAAGTAAAAAATAAAATATTAAGAAAATTTAATTAAATAAATAATAATTTAATTTTAAGGTACTTTCTTCTTCAAAACATTTAATAAAGAAAATTAATAAATTAAAAATGCCTAAATTCGCAGTTGCAATGAGAGAAAAAGTAAATAAAATTTAGTAATAGTAGCGGTAGCAGAAAATATTTTAAATTATTTAAAAAAATATAATAATTTTTTAAATTATCAAATTCAATAAGACAAAATTTTCCTAATAATTATTAATGCATATTGTTTAAAATCTTTCTCAGTTAATTGAGGAAAAAATACTAACAAAGAAAAATAAATAATAGCATCACATTGAAAAGTCTTGTGAAATTAATAAAAAAAAATATAAGTTAAATTAAAGCATACAATTTTTTTAAATACTAAAATTTAAGATTATATTGAGCCAAATTCATCGGCTTTTTGGCAAATCTTTTTCGTAATAAAATATTCAAAAGTTTCATCAACACAAATTTGAAACTTTGATAGCTAAGCAAATGTGTCTTTGATATGCTCTATTATATTTACTTAAAAAATTCTGAGAAAAATATACAATTTTTCATATTAATAAAACATGACATATTTTCTCTTAAGGTTTTTGCTTATATTATAAAAATATTGCTTTGTTCTTTCTAAGAACAGATTCTTAGCAGTTCCATAAGATTAAATGCTTAACTTTGATAGGCAAGCAAATGCTTTGCTCGAATGGTGATATTATGTATTTGCAGCTGTAATTACAGAGAACAAATAATAAATAATTTACTTAAGTTTCTTTAACAGTTAAACAAATAATTTGTATGAATCAAGTTATTTCAACTTTTACAGCTGAAATGAGTGGAATAAGCACCAATATGATAATTACGCACTTGGCATAAGAATTTTATCTTGAGTTTCTTATTCATCAAGTTTTCTTGATATATAAAGTAAAAATTGTAAATAAAATATCACCCAACATATTTTATAAGCTATTAATGCAACTTGGCTGACTAAACAATAATAATTTTCTGGAATATCAATGAACAAAATTAAGAGATTCTTTATATATAATATAAGCTCATATTCAGCAATCATAGCTCACTTGCCTCAACTTCCAGGGTATGCGTAATCTTGCCCTATTGATTAGTTTCTCCATTATCCAAGTCTTGGCCAAAGTTGGCCAAGCAGTTGACGTGCCACAACATTGTTAAGATAGTTAGCTAGGGGCTTGACTGTGAGCTGGGCAGGGCATATTCTAAACTATTTGTGGACTAGCAGGCAAACTATTTGCTAGCTTCTTCCATTTTTAGAAACTTTTGCACGCTCAACTTTAAATGGAAAAACTCGTCAGAGCTCACACCTGGCCACACCTACCTGATTCATGTGTCTGTGTCTTGAGCAGCCGTTTTCGCTGTGATGATAAATGATGTTCAACTGTATTTTTTTTTCTTTCTGTTTGTTGCGAAAAACAACCAGCTATTGTCCAGCGTTCAATCAGTCAATCAATCAATCAATCACTGCTGACGCAGCAATCAATTGAGCAAATATTTTGCTAAACGACTTGGGCAACAGCCAGTTGTTAGTCTGCCGGTCGAGTCCATTGAGAGGGGCTTGGGCTTAATAATGGACTTTTGTGTACGGGGTCAATGTGTGTAGCTACTACATCACTCTATATATAGTGAGTGTGATTAGGGAAAGCGAGGCATAAGCTGTAGCTAGTATACTCTATGAACAGTCTTTATAGAGGAAACGAACTACTATGTGAATGTGTCTGCATTGAGAACAAGACTTAAGTTTAGGAATATCGTTTCCGTT
>JAUESR010000023.1:0-42418 GCA_030914345.1 Drosophila koepferae
GTATACGTAATATTTCATTTCATTTGCACAACACAGCTGGATACACTCATATGTGCGCAGGATACCGAAACACAATGTGCGTGCATGTGCGTGCATGTGTGTGTGTGTGTGTGAGTGTGAGTGTGTTTACCTGCCCGTTTACTATTGGCATAACAAAGGTAAAGGCTGCAACGACACGACGCCTACGAGCATTTGCGTCTGCGTTTGCGTTTGCGTTTACGTTTACGTAAAGCTTCAACACCGTTATTTATTTAATTGCATTCAATTTGGGGTTAATTGTTAAACAATGGCCAGCAATGAAAGCTCTGCAAGCAGCTACCCCACCTCATGCACCCTCCACCCCCCGTCGAGCTGCGTGGGTGAAAAACTTGTTGTCCTATGGCCATACGCTCAGCTGGTCAAGTGTGTTTGTTGTGCAAACAAACACGAGTGCGGTTTTAATTGAACTCAAGTGGCGTTCGGCTCATTCATTCACTTCTACTTCCAACTCCATCGCGACTGACTCCTGCCCCCAGCGTCCCAAGGCGTAATCACGTGTGAAAGTCTAGCCTTAAGCCCCGCGACCGCATTCAAATACCTTCTCAATTCAAAGGGAATTACCTTTCACTTTAAGCTCCATTATATCCATTATGCATGTCTACTAAATGATACTAACTATGCGGAATTAAGCCTATTTAGTTCGATTTCACATCTGAGCGAACAAGAAATCGATTTAAATCGATTCCCATTTAATCAAACTTGAGTAAAGCTTCACAATTTGATTATCAGAGTTGAGTGAATTGTATTCAGAAAATTTAAAACTTTTTACATATTATATCTTATTTAATTTATTTATTATTTTAATTATTTGTTATAGTTATTTTATTATTTATATTTCATTCAAAATTACAATTTTAACATATAGAAATTTTTAATGCCAGGCGAAAATTTTAAAAGATATAAATTAGAAATTTATATAAATATATAAAATATATAAAACAAGGCAAACAGGCGAAAAACATGCAATTAGAAGACATTGAACTGGGACAGATTGCCGATATCATGGAACATTGTTTAAACACATTTCGATAATGTGAAACTAAACAAAATAATAGCTGAAATCGAATTAAAATTAAAATTACATTTGGCATTTTGCATTTGGCATACAAACAAATGGCAAAGAGTAAATAAATAGCAAATAGAAACTGCTGCTGCTGCTGCCAGAAGGCCTGCGCTCTATTTGCCTTTGTTATCGTCGAGTTGACTTTCCGAATGTTCATTTATGCTTAAAATAATGTGGAGCCGAAATTAATTGGACGCTAATCGGCCAAATTGCGTTTCGCCTGTTTGTATGCAATTAAATTGTTGGCCAAAGTGAATCAAGATAATTTCGTGCTGCAGGTAAATCGTGTTCGCATTCCAAAACTCAAACAAAGCTTTATAGAGCACGTTTACACCACACACACACACCACACACGGGGCACTTGGCACTCGGCAATCGGTACTCGACGGCCATAATCCATTGAACACGTTCCGGAGCCCACTCGAGGCAGGTTCAACATTGCAATGAAGGAAAATTACCAAACCAAGTGTCGATCGATAAATTATTAATAATCATATTTTACCCGAAATGCATTTCTATCGAGATAGTCCTGTAATTTATTCCAACAATTAGTTTCGCCATTCATTAAATGTGAGCGTACAAATTATAATCAGCTCTAGCGCAAAATTTATATTTCCTATTCATATTCATATTCATATTCATATTTATTTAGATTTTTTCAATAAATGAAAATGTGAATAGGTATTAAAATGTGAGCCTCATTAATTGAGGCCTAAATGTGAACACGCAGCGGCGTTGAAAATTTGTTAAAATAATATCTGAAGGGGCAGCAAATGAACAAAATGCACTCAGCTGGGCAATACTGGATGGAACATTGATGTAATGGATCGAAACGAGTAAGACAATGTCAGATGAGAAATGTGAGCGAAGGATAGAGGAAGAGAAAGCTACAGAAGGTTGGAGGAGCTTGAAGAAGAAAGAAAGACACAGATTGAGTAAAAGAGTGAGAATGAGAGAGAGAGCGAGAGAGAGAGAGAGAGAGAGCGAGAAAGAGAGAAAAGAAAGAGTGATATACTAAATAATAGAGACAGCGAGAGGCAGATTGAGTAAAACAGAGATAGAGAGAGAGGTTGACTATGAGATAGAGACAAGGAGAGGCAGTCATAGAGAGAGAGAGAGAGAGAGAGAGAGAGAGAGAGAGAGAGAGAGAGAGAGCGAGTTAGAGAGAGTGAGAAACACAGATTGAGTAAAAGAGAGAAAGAATTATCTCACTTTATAGATGCAGTAAGAGAGACAAAGAGATATATATGTGAAAAAGAGAGTGACAAATGTTGATGGAAAAAGAGAGAGAGAGAGAGATAAGGTATTTCCATTGATATTCTTTCCACTTTACATAACAAAGTTTAATAGTCCTATAGAATATCTCTTATCAAATAGAAAGGAGTGAGCTTATCAAAATGTCTCCAACGCTTTGTCGCTTCCTGAACGACTATAAAATGAACTCGTCCTCTCCCCAAGTCTCAATTGACCCGTCAGACATAAATATCATCTACAACTGTCTTGGAATCGCATTATTTTATTTATTTTCAACTCGCACAGATTATGATCTGTGTTATTGTGTTGACTGTCTCGAGCCTCAGAGTTATGCATAACAAGATAGTTTCAGTTTTTCATTTGTCAGCTCAGTGTGTGAAGAGTGTGAGTCTTCGAGTTTCAGAGTCGACTTCGATGGTCGACAATTATATTAAAGTTCATTCAAGTTAATACATAAAGTTTTCGAGACTTGCTGCTCACACCACACAGCAAGTGGCCTCTGCTCCGACTCCTGCTGCTCAACTCAACTACAATTGAGCTTATTTCCGGCGGATGTATCAGTGTTTGGCAATTTCCGGCCAGCTTTGGCCTTCACATCGATTTTTCTATGCACAGCATCTCACCAAAGGCAATAAATGTTAATACTTATTAGAGGCATATGCCCAGCGGGCTAGACCGGACAGCATATTCAGCCTTCTGTGGCCTCAGCTTCGTCTTCATCTTCATTTTCATCTTCAAGCAATAATTGGCTGGAAAGTAAAATTAATGCTTGTTTGCTCTCGCCCTCCCCCTCTACTCTAAAATAATCATCATTAATAATTGTGTACATAAAATGCATTTTGACAGCATTCGGATATAATTTATATCAATTATTCAAATCATTTCGCTGCTGCAACTCTCTGGCGCCCAGGCAACTGCATTAACAACAACAGCAGCTGCTGCAGCAGCAGGAGGAGCAGCTGAAGCTGAAGTCGTTATGCAAAATTCATAATGCTTTATTAATAATATCAAAAGCAGGCCTCTAGAGCAGGACAAGCATTGAGTGCAAGTGAAACGTCTCATAATAGCAGCAGACACTCTGTGAGACAGTGTAAAGTATGTCTTGAGCTTAACAAGTGAGCGTTTGCGCTTAGGCGAGTGCCTGACTGCGAAATACCCTGCACTATGCAGAGGAGGAGCTGGGATGTCAATCACTCTAAACATGCCAGAGCTTTCAAGTATCCATTGAGCATTTCTCGAAGATCAAACGCACGAGCTCGCTCGTACTCAGACAGCAACGATCTGTCTCTTGGGTTTTCCCACGTTGCCCTCTTGGGATCTCCATCTCCGAATAAATTGCAGTGTGCGAGCGTCTATCATATAGCTCGCGAAATAAGTCTCTTTAAATGAGTTTAACGCGAATAGCTCAACGCAAAACTCTCAGAAGAAGACGGAAACGAAACAAACTAAAATCTGTTGCTCAGAATGAGAGCGAGATAAATAGTATACAGCATTTCAGACATACGCTTTAATTCCTAATGTAGACACCCTCTACATTGCCTAAGCAATAGATCTTTTGACGTTGTTTATAGTTATCAATTTTATAGACTTCATAATTATTTTATATATATTGTTAAGGTACTACAAACGGGTTCCACACATGATGCATAACAAATATTAAAAAAAAAAACATGTAAACAGAATAAGAACTTTATAGATATTGTGAATCGACTCACACACACTCTCTCTCTCTCTCTCTCTCTTTCTCTCTCTCTCTCTCTCTCTCTCTCTCTCTCTCTCTGTCTCTCTCTTCTCTCTCTTCTCGTTCTAACCTTGGGATTTCACACAAATCATAATCAAATATTTAAATATTTATTTTGTTTTTTTTTTCTTTCCATCGTCTATCTGTCTATCGATCGAAAGGTTATCAATGTCGGCACTGCAGCCTCAGCTCAGCTCAGCTCAGTTGATAAGAATTTGAATTTGAATCTAGCATAGGCGATCAAGACTCATTTCCATGTCGACATCTCTAAGCGTAAGCATATAGAAAATGAAAAGTTTATTCATTCTATTCGCACTCTGTGCCTGTTGCTTACATTGTAATGGCGAAGGGCTGCTCTCGCGCCTGCTGCATCGCGATGCATCAAGATGACGACGACGACAACGACAACTGAGAGTTCTGCCAAACGTCTGTATATCAACAACAATTTGCCCCAAGTGGAGCCCCAATGCATTGGGCATTACGCGTGCAGCAAGAAGCTGACGAACGTGGCCGCGCCTCGGCCCTGTGTCAAGTACTGCCTGAAGCGCATCGAGTGCCCCAACAACAAGGTGATTCGCGGCAAGCCCAACCAGTGCGTCGAGCTGGACGAGTCCCAGGTCCTGGCCGACTACGAGGCCACCACGGTGCGACCCTCGCCGGCTCAGCTGCCACCACTGAGAAGATCATGGAAGTGGCCATGATCGACTTCCCCTGCCAGCCGGGCTATCTGCCCGACAGTCGTGGACGTTGCCGCGAGATATGGTAAAACTCAACAGCAGCAGCTCAGCTGTAGCAGCAGTCTTCCAAATAACTTTTATATAATAAAATTGTTGTCGTTTATATGAATAATAAAAGAAACTAAAGCCAACACACATTCATTAATGAGCCAACGAACTGGGCGTGGCCTGACGTGACGCCAACTATTTTGTCAACAATATTACAATTTACCTGAGAACAGGTGTTAAAACAGCTCATAAATGGGCAAGTACTGGAGACGTTGGCTGGGAACGACTGCTTGATACGCGCTTGAGTTAAGTTAGAGTCAAATTTAGCTGGAAAAAGCTAAATGTGTGCTATCTGTCAGGTCTGTCAGGCAAGTCAAAACATGCAAGAACTGAATGCTTGCAGCGAGAGAGAGAGAGAAAGAGAGTGTGAGAAATGCGTAAGCTCTGAGTTCTTTTGGGAAGTAAACAAAAATAACGAAATAGGTAAAGATTAAAGCTTAAATAAATTCATAGGAGAATACTCAACCTTTCAGCTCCCTTTCACTCTCTCGACATACACTCGAAACCAATATGCCCAGTTCATTGCGATGAGGCAAGCATAAGTGAGTTGTTCTGTCGCCTGTTTGCGGGTGTTAGAAATGAAAATTGAGCCTAGCCCCTGGCTGCGCCTCGATGGCTGGTGGCTGAGTGGACAAAGTGGAGTCGAACTAATAAAGCGAGCCAAATGACAAGGCGCAGACAGAGCTGAGACGAGGTCAGCAGCGAGTGCGTCGCATCACGTGATTAGAGAACATTTCGTCATAGAAATTCCAAAGCTGGGAGAGCAGCGGGCGAGCCTCAGAGAGTGGGTGGGATTTTGGATGTGTCTTCGTTATGTTAATTGTTTGACTTTTGACGAGCTGCGTTGCTGTTTGGCTGTTTGGCTGTTATTGTTATTGTTGTGGGCCCATTGTTGTAAGCCATAATTTGCGCGCTTATAACTCTGCAATTTTAACAGTCAACTCAAACGCAACGAAACTTTATTAATTGACTGTGCGAACCACAAACTTTGACTTCATTTAGGCTCATTCTTTTGTTTTTTCTTGATTTCCGCTTCCGTCAAACCGACTTTATTTCTGCTTGTGTTTATGGTAATCAAACCCACCTCCGCCTCCACGCCGCCACGCCTCTCGCTGAACCGTACCTTAAGTCAAATTCCAACCAGCCGACACACCTGCCTAGCCCACCTGTGTCTGGAGCTGCCGTGGCATTTGGAAATTAAACCGCACTCGGCCTTAAAATTTTATAACTTAATTTCAGCTCCACAATTTTACCCCCTCTCTCACTCACACTCACCTTCTCTTTCACTCTCTTTATGTGTGTGAGTGTGTTTTGTTTTCGTCTCGTCGCTGGTTTTGGCATTTTTGTGAACTTTTTGATTGATTTTTGCCTCAGCTCTACTGTTCTGTACTCTTCAATACCCTTTCAAACATTCACAAAGTGAGCATATTAGCTTTGAGTGAAGTTTGTCTATCCCTCTCTCTCTCCTCTCTCTCTCTCTCTCTCTCTCTCTCTTTCTCTTTCTAATAAGCAATCTCATTGATAGACTCGTAAAAATGAAAATAAAATTATTTTTAGATTGATATATCTCTGATATTATGAACACGAACTGGTATTCGACAGTCGATAACACCCTGTTGTCATGCTCTTCACTGATTTCTTCTTTTTTTTTATATTCTGCGCATTGTTTCTTGTAGTTTGTCAAGATATTTGTATTATGCGTGTTGTCTGTTGGCCTCACACAATGGCGGGCAAGTGGCGCTGGCTGGATGCTATATAGAAATTTGCCATGCGAATTACAATAATAAAGTGATGAAATTTATTTTATTTACAGGAAAATACTACGAACATTAGCTGCGCTGATAAGCATGATCTATGGTATATATATAGGAATTCAAATGAGCTGCGATAAGGGCAACGATTGGCGAAGGATTAGGCCAGCCAGCGAGCGTGCCAAACAGCCATTTGAGTGTGATTGAAAGGCAGCATAACTCAATTGCTTAGCGGTAATTGTGCACTAGCAAGATATTCAGCCGGCCATTTGCCTATTATATGTGATTTAACAAATTGAGAAGCAACCTGAAGATAGAGTATGATTGACTAGCAGTTAAACGAATGCAGTTGCTGCTAGAATTATTAAAGAGTGCTGCTCGATTAGCATATGCCCATTACATAGTGTTACATCCACTGAGCCACAATTGAATAATATGTAAGAGAGTGTAAAGAAAATGTAGCCTGAATAAGCTTAGCACAGCTGGAATTTAAATCCGACTCTTCTCAATATTGAATTCCTCGCATAATGCCATCACACCAAACGCTTATCCTCTCAGTGACAAATATTCAACTAAAGAATCAGCTAACAATTATATACAATTCAATCAGCATTGCAATTCTATTTATAGAATTCCAATAAGAATGCGAGCCTTACAATGTATGTATGCGTATGTATGTGTGTCTGTGTGTGTGTGTGTGTGTGTGTATGTGCACACGCATAGCGCAAATGCCAAATGCTTTGCCAATTGACCTCACGTTTTACTTCAATAACTTTGACGCTTCTCAAGGGATTTCATTGAAATTTGCAGCAAATCAACATAATACTCTAAGAAATATATCAAAAAAAAATATAAAACATATCAATTTGATTAAATTTTGTGGCACTTATTTAAAATATAATAAAAATTAAAATTTCATATACTCTTCAAGCAGCTAAGTACCAAATTTGGTTACACTAGCCTTAGAACTATGGGAGATATGGAAAAATGAACTGAAGCTACTTTTAGTCTGAATTGCATTGACTTTTACTTCAGCAATGCCTGCACTTAATGATAAGAGCCACGCCCCATGCAACCTGCCTTCACAGCAAAACAAATAAATCAAGTCAGCAAAAGTCACAAATATTAATAACATTGTTAGTTAACAGAGGTAAATTAGAGTGCATCTAGTCAGAGCACTACAAAAGACTGTTTAATCTGTACATTTAAGTTTTCATTATGAACGCAAATCACAATAATATAGGGAAAAAAAGGAACGAAATGAAAAACCAAAGAATTTTCATTAAAACTCTCATTAAGTTGCGCAATTATTTCAATGTAACTATTTTAATAACTGTAATTTACCTTTAGGTTGGAGCTCGCTTTTGCAGAAAGAGAGAGAGAGAGAGAGAGAGAGACGAAAAGTAAATAAAATGGAGAATAAAACTGAATCACAAAACATTCATGCGCTGATGAATTCCTATTTTGCTTTATGCTTATTAACTGCTTTGTTAAGCACGAATTCTTTATATGAAAGTTGTTTTTATAGCAAGCGCGCGGTTCATTAAGGGAGTTGGTAATGAAACGAAGTAGAAATTGGGGATGTTGCCTGAATGAAAACTGACTTGGTTAGATTATTCTACAAACAATTTGATTAATGTATAATTTTAAGCTTTGTTTATATCAGAGCTCGCAAATATTTGTTGAGCATTTCTCAATTTCTGCAATTAGGGAAAAACTCAGAGAGCTGCCAATTGCATCGATTCTTCAGCGAGCTCGTTCGTGATTGGACAGACAGAAATGAGTATATGCATTGGTGTGTAGGCGAGAGTTGTCTTCGCAAAACACAGCAATAGAGTAGGAGTGAGTGAGTGTGAATGTGTGCAAGTGAAGAACATTTGCATAGGCTCTTTGCGTTTACCTGCTCTCACTGGCTGACCCTCATTAGGCGAGCGCCAATCGTGTCGCTACCTACGCGATGTTCGTTAAAACACGAAGCGTTGCGCAACCGAAGATCAAAACGAAAAGAAACGAAGGCTCTTGCTCAGTTGATCTCGTGAATAGAGCGTGAACGGTTACATATGTAACCAGCAAGAGTGAGTGAATATGCGCTACTGCTTACTTGTATGGTTATGCTTATGTGTAAGGAAAGCGAACACTCTTGCACGCTACTGTATATCGTGTAGCGAGCAAATGCATGCGAATGTGCGCAACTGTTTATATGAATATCATATATGTATGCCATATGCCATATGTATTCAATTGTGTAAAATATGTAATATCCAAATTGATAACTTATGACTTATTTTATATTATTTTTATTAGTTTTCATAATTCTCAAATTAGTGGTTTCTGTAAAATAGAAATAAATAAATAAAATACCAAATTAACTCAATCAGTATACTGGGGTAAGACATCAAATTAAATTTTAATTCAACCAAAGCTCAAATCAGGTTTCAAAATATTATTGTAATCATATTTGGTCAACGAATTTGAATATTTTTCACTGCGGTTTCCAAAAAAAAGTTAATTTAATAAGAGATCAGCTTATATTCAAAAACAAGTAGCAAAAAACACCAAAAATATTTATAAACAAACAACGCTGACAACGCCAAAGCCCTCAAAATCCTTTTAAATTAATTGCCCGAGCAATTATTATAATCCAGTTCACAGATTAACACAAATCCCATCATAATTAGCAATTCAATGAAAACAATTAAATTTGAGAAGGTTTTTTTGGGTAAGTTTTTTTCTCTCTCTCTCTCTCTCACTCTATGACTGCCGCTAGCTTAAAGGTTTCTGGAGCTTAGGGTTGAGATTTTGATAATTTATGCTAACTTTTAAATGATGCGAATCGAAAGCAGTTGAAAAACAGATTAAAGGAATATAAAATCAATTAATTTAGTTAGGTTTATATGGAAAATATATTATAAATATCAAAAGTAATATAATTATTATGACTATGACAGCTGAGAAACTTTTACACTTATAGAGTCTACCCCTCACCTTAGGTTTAGTTATTAAAATTAAATTTGTAAAAGTTATATTAAACTATAGAGAACTATCTATAGATGGAGTTCCTTCCAGCGACTTCAGAGCTTCTCCGAGTTTGTTACATTGAGATTATTCAGTGACTTTGGTTCGATTGGCGTTATAGGTGTCTCAGCTGTTTCCACTGGATCGCCGTGCTTGAGCCACAATGGCGCCAGACGCAGCATCAAAATGGCGCCCAATGGCGCCGTAAATATAATCGCCAGCACCGAAATGATGAGCACGTTACTGGGCAGCGACATGTCAATTGTGCCGCTGTACGAGCGAGCCAAATCCAAGGCGACTGGGCCCAGGGCTGCCTGCAAAGCAAGAGAGAAGTCAAATTTCAAAAATAATTACGCTGCGTATACGTAATATAATACGAGAGCTTAGCTCGCGCAAATCTCACATATGAAAAGTTAGACACAACGCTTATTAAGCAACATTTAAGCAGTACAGAGAGCTCTGGTCAGAGCATTTTTATTTATATTCCCTTTGCGTAGGAGCGTGCAGAGGGTATAATGTTGCTGTGAGTATGTATGTAACAGGCAGAGGAAGATTGCAACAAAAACTTAAAGTAAATTCGTGATGAATAAAGGAATTGAACTCAAATTTCTATGACTGTCTAATCTAAGTTCTGTGAATGAATAAATCTTGGTTACTTTAAAAGCCTAAAGCTTGACTTTTGAGGAAAGCAAATATTTCTTGTTTGCAAAATGCTTTACTAGTAAACTTATAGCGTAACGTACACGTAAAACTCATCGTATTTTCTTATTATCGAAAAAAAAATCTAGATTTAAACTTGATATTTCATATCAAATTTAAAAAGCTTTCAAGCTACATAGTCCGAATATTGTATACTGATTTCTGCATTGCATACATGGATTTAAAATGTTACAAATTTGTGAGACATATCCTAAGCCACTTCAAATTGCATAACGAAAACTCATTTCAAATATTACAATTTTGATATTTGGTATTCAAACTTATATAGCTGTCAGAATAATTCCCTGAAAATTTAATTCAAATCGCACAACTAGAAGCTGAGTTCCATGAGGCTATTTATCGTAATGGAGTGGTTTGAATAGTGTTGGTAGTGGCATGCTTAATTCTAATTTTACTTTATAAGTATTTGTATAAGAATATATCGATTCATATTACTAGGTATCTCCTAGTCACCCACACCCAGCTCTATTCGAATGAATCCACAATAAGACGGGCATGTGAAAACCGCGCCAACAACAGCCGTTTGTTAGGTGAGCAACTGTAACATTTTCATTTCGGCTAACCGCAAAAAGGGAAGCGCAACATAAGCGCGTAAGCAAAGGCAAGGCAAGGCAAGCCACACATACACACACACATAACCTCACACACAATGTGAACAAAATGTCCTCTTGCGGTTCAACTGCAGACAATTGTCAAGAGCTGCTGCTGCAGCATCACAAACAACAACAACAACAAGAACACCATGATCAGGCGAAAATACGAATAACTTTGGGTTTTTGAGAAAAACAACATAACCCAAATAATGGCTAACCGAAAAGACTATGGGCACGGGTAATGTCCGGCACCGATGCCAAGCTGAAATAAGTACAAGTGCTAGAGATGTGTTTGCTAGACTAACAGATACCCAGCCTATATAGAAATCTCAGCCATAACAACATGGAATCTAGGAATTACTCGTAAAGTATATTGCCTTACAAAAGTTGCTACAAGCTAAACCTGTTCTTACGACTCTAACTATGGAAAATAGTTTGATTGAACTCTGGCTCTAGTTGTACGATCTTACTGAAATGCATGCAGAGCATGACTATGAAAGCTATATAAGTGTGTATACAAAATCTCAAGATTATAACAAATTGAAATTAGTTATATTTCTGCACTGATGTATATGACAACCAAAGCTATGTGTATACCAAATAATCTAATGATTGAAATGAGTTTTATTGCTTCAATTTTGAGATGTCTAACGAGGCATGTATTTATGTATGTGCATACATATACATCATCGATAAATTGCCTAATACATCCTAGAAAATATGTTTTAAGTCACTAGCTTTCATAGTCTTCCAACCTATGATACTATATATGACTATATATTTTAGATTTTAAGCTTGTTGCTTTTGCAATTCTCGAGATTGACGCATTAATGTAGATGATCCCAAATAATCTTAAATGCTCTTTTCAGCAATAAATTCTTCCGCCTGCCACATAGATATACCACATACCACAACTCTACAGGGTATATAGAAAAAGTTGCACTTTCATATTGTGCCACACTATACGACGTGGAGCAGCCACAGCGTCGTAGCTGTTGTTGAAAATGTTAACTTACTTGGACAGTTGCTTTGGGGAAACCGGAAATTGTAATGTAGGCACGCTCCCTGCTCGACAGATTTCCACCATATGTAGATAAATATGCAAAAGCTAAACGGAACTGCGAGGAACCAAAACAAAGGCGAAAAACAAGATTTTAAATTTTGCATTTTAAAGCATTTAAGCATCAAAAGAATTTTGCCAGCAAAATCAATTACCAAGCTTCCGAGCAATACGAGCAGCGCTCCATAGCCAATGACGCGTCCTTCGAGCACAGCGAAATTGATTTCCTTGCCAATGAGTGCAAATGAGACGGGCTTCAGGAATTTCCACAGTAGATCCAAGCGCTTCGGCACACTTGCCTGAAAATTGAGATGCATTTTTTGTATTCGAATTCGAGTTCGCATTTCCAATTCGAACTGTGCCTTACGATTTCATAAGCCTTCAACTGCTGTGGCGTCATCTTGAGCACCTCCCGCTTCCAGCCAACGCCCGCTATGCAGGCCAGCATAGCACAGCCTAGAGCACCGGCCGATGTGTAGCCAATAACTCGACTGCCCATCACGGCTATCGTACCGCCCAGCATAGTCAGAACAAAGCGCAGTCCATTTGCATAAACCTAGTTCAGAGATGAAGGTAAGAAAACATGAGTGAAAATTGAGTTCCTGAAGAGCTGGGAAGGGAAACCTCATGGCCGTTAGCCATGGTTCACTTTGGTTCTCTTCTCTCTTCATTCTTATATGCATTATGAGTTCATAAATGGACATAAACTTCAATTTCAACTGCAGTCAAGTAATGCCTTGCAGTTGGCTTAGCGATGCTCAACAAATCAACTCAAGCTAAGAATGAACTCCCATAGACCACGTTGAACTTTTTACGAAATTTTGCACTTACTTTGTACCTCAATTATGAATTACTTATAAGACTGCGCAAATAAATTTGAGGTTTCATTTCATCTACATATATATATATTTATATGAATGTAGACTGCAGTGAGCTAATGGAGGAGAGTAACGCCTGACTCCCTTACGGAAACCTCAAAACTCATCCATAATTCATATCCTCATCTAAATTTCACAATCATAATAATCACAGACAATTCAATTTAAACTCAATGTATTTCTTATGAAGTTTTGGAACAGAAAATTGACTTCCCTTATTTTTTTGCTCCTTGGTCTACTCAATTTTAAAAAGAAGTTACGTTAGTGTTATTTCAGAAAGTTTAAAATACGAGTGGTTCAGGGAATTTCATATGGCCTAAGAATGTTATGTAACAAGAGCTCCTTCCTCTATCTTTCCTCTTCATTATGCTTTAATTTTCGCTCTCCCTCTCTCTCTCTCATTCTATCTTTTCGATTTAATGTCAGGAAGCTTTCATAATATCGAAGATCATATAATAAAGATCGTCTCCACGCACAACCAAGCTACTCGCTTAATTTTCTAGCTTGTTTCTAGAACGTGTTGGCAGTAAGCGAGACACTTATACACAGCCAGCCACGCCCACATCCACACACACACACACACACACACATGTAGTGACAATAAATAGCAATAGCTATGAATGTATGCAGGAATCTTAAGAGTGGAGAGAGAGAGAGAGAGAGGGAGAGAGAGAGAAGCGCACAGCATGACATTTTTGTACACTTTAGCAATTTTTGCGCTGTGGCAAGTGGAAATGTTGCAGAGGAAAACAAAAGTTATGAGTGGTCTATGAGACAGAGAGAGGGAGAGCGAGTGAGTGAGATGGTGGCATATACATTTCCGTGCAAGTTCAAAAGGCAGTTCAGTGCCACCCATGGCGTTTGATTATGCGCACCATTAGCGGTGTAAGTTGCAGCAATGAGTTTTGTGGCTGACTGCAACGGCAACGGCAACGGCAACGGCAATGGCTGCCTCAGCTCTCAGCTAGCTGGCCTGGCTTCAGTTTGCTTTGGCTGCATAGCTGCACAGCTGTGTCATAAGTTTCCAGGGATGTTGCCGGCAGTAACTGTCGTCGCAAATGTCGCCAGCTTCAGTGGCAGCGTCGACAACGCGTCGTCGCTTTGAATCTAAGTGTATTTTTATGCAAAATGCGCCCAAAATACGGACACGAATACGAACACGAACACAAAGACTCACAAATTTCTGTTATACATTTCCTTTATATATATATATTCTAGCACACATACGAGAGAGCAAGAGCGAAACTTTTGAGAGCCACGTTTTATGCCATTAAATGCTCTGATTGAGTGTATAGAAGTGTTCACTGAACAGCGTGATGCAGTGAAAGTCAACTAGAGCTGCGAGGGTGGTTACAGAAGTAACAGAGCTGACTGATATATAACTAGTGGACTAGTAGGATTTTGAACTAAGATTTTACAACAGTTGTGCAACTCTTGGCAAACTAAGTTCTTTCAGTATTTCAGTATAGATTGAATACTATTTGCGAGCATATCAAATGAAAAGCATAGTTAAACCTTCTAAACACCCCTCGTGCATATGGTATAGATTTTCAGTGGCTGCCATGCTTACCGCATTACGCGATGGCAAATAGTGTAACAGCATGCCATATAGATAGCCAAAAACAAGTCCAATTCCAATGCCGATGGGCCCTTGCAATAGTTTCTGTGTCAGCGAGTCTGTAAGCAGGAAAGCAAGCAAGTAAGTACACTTTGCCCCAGGCAGACAGTTCATATTGGGCTGTCACGTACTTGTTGAGAATATCATGCTGATAACGACGCCGAACATGAAAATGGCCACGACATCATTGCACGTGGTCATTGCATAGATGAGTGTATGAATGCCGCTATTTAGGCCCAATCGATCCTCCTTCAACTTCAGCATAACAGTGACAACCACATTCGGCGAGACAGCCGTGATGACGAGCCTAGAAGACAAGCAATCCATAGACATAACAACTTTCTCTTCTTCTCTCTGCACGTCGTATACTTACCCCAGGGCTATGCCCCACAGCCAGGGCATGGAGAGTGTGTAATAGGCCAGCACAGCTATTATGGCCACCTCAGCTATTGTTGGCATTAGTGTCAGACGCAATACCATTAGCCACAATCGACGAAAGGCACCAGCATCCAGCCCCAGGCCAGCCAACAGCATAATATTTATCAACGCCAATTCTCTGCAATAAAAGAAGCACAAAGAACACTTTACTACAAAGACTGCATTCTAAATGTGAATAGATATGATTTTGAAAGGATTTGCTATAGCAAATTGTGCATTTGTGAAACTGTTATACACGCGTATAACACAATTTGCCAGTTAATGTGTCATGTGTTCACAACTATAAAAATGAATAGCTTCAAAATAACTGAAAATATTTTATATCAGCCTATTAGCAGACTTTACATAACTGTTATACAAAACTAAATATCTACCTACTTTTATAACTTTAAGCTAAGGGCATATAAACATTGATATATTTTATGGAAGCTTATTAGCAAAAAAGCTATAAAACTGTTATACACATCTGTTATACAAAACTAGATATCCACCTACTTTAATAACTCTAAGCTAATGTTATATAGACATTGATATATTTTATGAAACATCATTAGCACACTTTATAAAACTGTTATACTTATGTAGAACAAAGATCCACACAATTTAATGACTTGTCATATAGTCACTGATTTTATTATTAATAACCCAGAAGTAAGTCACATTAATTTGTATGTGACTCTAAAAAGCTTCAAACGCAAAACTGTTATACTGATTTATATTAGATAATCTCTAATTGACATCAATTTTATTATTAAAATCCAAGCAGAAATTTAAGTCAAATTATTATGAGATAGCACTCTAAAGTTTCAAAAGCTAAACTGTTATACGCATGTATAATAGAACTCGCTAATCATTTCATAACCCCATTTCCTTCATTCCACATCTATCAGTCATGATGCCATCAAATAGTCACGAACACTTACCTCAAAAACAATTCGAATCGCTCGTAGCCCTCGAAGTTGGCAAAGCCCACATTAGTGTAGAGCATGCCGAAGAAGAGCATGCCTAGCATGTCGGGCAGATGAATGAATGTCACCAATATGCCAGCTATTTGAGCACCCACAAAGAGTAATATGATGCGCATGATGACCGTATTCGGTGCCGCATAGTCTGGAACTATTGCTAAGGCCACGGTCCAGAGTCCCACGAAAATGGCAAATAGCGCAACATGTTCCGAGACGAGACTCCAGTGTAATACTAAATGGCGCCACCTATATTAAATATATAAGAGAGAGAGAGAGAGTTATATTTGATGTAAGTAGAGGTCATGGGTTATGTGAGTTATAATTCATGTTGATACCCTGTAATCTATTGAAAGGAGTATATTGGTTTTAGGCATATGTACGTAAAGGCAGCCCATCATATAAAGACTTTTCCAGCCAGAAATAACATTTTAGATATGTTCTCAGACAATAAGTAAGTCTCATTAAAATTGTTTTTAAATCCTACACCTGGATCCTGAGTTCAATCTACAGCTACAATCTACCATAATGGGGCTCTATAGAATGTGAACTACTTATATCTCTTATGCTCACATATGCTAACGTATGTGTAGATAAGTTAGAGCTGAAGCTAGAGAGTATATCATAGTCACGAACTTCCCTAAAATCTTGCTTCTATTAATTTTAAACAGAAATTTCCGCCGTTCCCCTTTTATGCTCCCGAATTTATAATACACAAATTGCTTTTAATTATTTCGTTTTGTGGGTATAAAAGGGCATTTGGTTCATTTCCGTCTCAACTAGAAATGACTAGGCAAACAGAGCGCACACAGGCCATTAACTGGGTATTGAGGATAATGCGCCTTGGCGGACTCTGGCCGTGGTCGAGGGCAAAGGAGGAGACGCCGTTGCTGGCATTCCTGAAACTCAACTACCGTTATGTGCTACACGTGCCCATCACATTCACTTTCATTGGACTCATGTGGCTGGAGGCGTTTGTGTCCAACAATCTGGAACAAGCCGGCCAAGTGCTCTACATGTCGCTGACGCAAATCGCGCTAGTTGTGAAAATCTTGAATATCTGGTATCGGAGCACATTCGCCAGCCAGATAATGGGCCAGCTGAAGCACTCGAGCGACTACGAGCTGCAGTCGGAGCAGGAGCACAACTATTGGCAGCAGGAGCAAAAACTGTTCAAATGGTATTTAAATTTGTATCTGATCGGGAGTCTGGGCGTTGTCTACAGCGGCTGCATTGGCGTTATGTTTCTGCACGACTACGAGTTACCCTTTGATTACTTTGTGCCATTCGAGTATCGCAATGAGCGCCGATATTACTATGCCTATGGCTACTGTCTGATTGGCATGACTGTGACGTGTGTCTCGAATGTATGCCTCGATGTGATTGGCTGCTATTTTCTCTTTCACTTATCTCTACTCTATCGCCTGCTGGGCTTTCGAGTGAGAGGATTGGAGTATATGCATAGTGAGGCGGCATTCAAAGAAAAACTAATTATCATTTTCAAGCTACATAATCGCATACGCAGGTAATTTAAGCCGAGCTCTAGCTTACATATAATCATTGTCTGCTTTTCAGCTTGACTTTTCAGATTCAGACTTTGGTATCGCCCTATGTTCTCTCCCAGATTGTGCTGAGCGCCTTCATCATCTGCTTCAGCGGCTATCGCCTGCAGCATGTGGGCATTCGCGCCAATCCCGGCCACTACATATCCATGCTGCAGTTCCTCAGTGTCATGGTACTGGAGATATTTCTACCCTGCTACTTTGGCAACGAGGTCACCGTCCATGCCCATCAGCTGACCAACGAGGTCTACAACACCAACTGGCTGCAGTGCGACAAGCGCAGCCGCCAACTGCTCATCGCCTACATGGAGCACCTCAAGAAACCAGTCAAGATACGCGCTGGCTATTTCTTTGAAGTTGGATTGCCCATTTTTGTAAAGGTTAACTCGAAGGATTATATATTTTCAATATTATTAATTCTTAATATACATCATATATAATATATATTCTCCTTTCTCTCGCAGACCATGAACAATGCCTACAGCTTTTTTGCTCTACTGCTCAATGCTTCAAAGTAAATGGAATATGAATTGTTAAATTTTGTTTAAAGAAAACGTATAAAATATAAAAAATAAATACATTGTATACTTTAGTAACATAGCTTTCAAGTCTTTTAGTAATTTTAAACGTTGCTAAAATTTGTATGATTGGCAAATAAAAAGATTTCAATGAAAAGAGATTGCCTCTCTAGTTTCTCTTAGTCTCTCACGCTGTCTGCTCTGTCCCTTCGAAATAAAAAGGTTCTGCCCTGGAGCATCTATTAAGTTTTATTGTTAAGCAATGTTAGATGTTAATCACAAAAACTTTATAAATGTGTCAAAACAAAACCAATTCCAGCGATTATCTCGAAAACTTTTTATTTCAAGAATAATAATTTGCAGAATAAAAAATACTTTCTTTCGGAAATTAATAGAATATTTAATTTATAATTTATATAACTTATCACAAATTCTATAAAAATAAAAATAAAAATAAAAAGAATAATAAATTGCTTAACATTAACATTTTAGGCAAGGTTTCTCCTTGAGAGTAAGAAAAATTAAAACAATTTTGGAAAACCACAAATACTATTATGATTTTTTGTTTACTTCTCAACTTTAATATTTTATTTATAATTTAGAGAACCTGCATAATAAAATGGACAGCAATTATAAATGGTATGCCTTCTCAAAAAATTACTACAAATTTTTTATTTCGTTAAAATTTGAATGTTAAAAAATTCGAGTGAGAAAACCTAATAGATCCCCGAAGTAGATTTAGCTTTAATATTTTTCTACATATGAAAAGTTGAAGTCTTAGACTAATAAACTAGCGAAAGAATGTAACTATAATAGTTTATATTTATTCCATTATTTACATTACAATGAAGTCAAAATTTCATTTAGCAAATATAAACAAAAAGACTTCAAAGAAAATTCCACTAGAACTATTTCATTTGAGACTCCTTTGCGCTCATGTCAAGACATATATTGTCAATGTCGTAGTTATTCCAGCACTGAACTTCATTTTATCATAATATCAGTGAGAAATTGCGTGACTTAGTCAATAAACTATTAAAGACAATTAGGGTTATTTAATATGTCAATGAGCTAATTATTGTAATTGGAATTTGGTTTTAAATACGTAAATATGACGAGCAATTAGATATGCCAGCTGGCAGGGCTGGCAGCTCTTGATGAACGGAACTAGTTCATTTTGAACAAAACAACATATTAATCATTGCAATTAATGTGATTGAGATTCAATCTAGCACTAGTATAACAGTTCAGCTGGGAACTAAAGTTAGCTCAGCGAAAGGACAATAACGGGAAAAGGGGTTGATATAGATGGTGAAGGAGAAGGCCGGAAGGGAAGGGAGAGGGAAAGGAGAGAGAGAGAGAGAGAAAGAGAGAGAGAGAGAGAGAGATATCATTGTCTCTGGCATCTATAAAATTTTCATGATATTTGACCCGAACCCCAAAGTCTATAAAAGCAGCTCATTTCCAGCTACTCGCTTAACATTGAGTGTCAGGAGTTTTACGGAAAATGTCTGAAACTACGGATCGCATATCAGCAATACGAAAAATACTTGTACTAAAACGTTGGTTGGGTATCTGGAAATGGCGAAACGAAGACTATAAATGGAATATATTGAGACGAATATATCCATATCTATTATATCTGCCCTTCACCTTTACCTACACCGTGCTTATGTGGGTGGAAGTTATAAGATCTCAGGGCGTAGAAGAAGCCGGAAATGTGTTATATATGGCGCTGACGGAATTCGTCATGCTCATCAAGGTTATCAATATTTGGTACAGACGCCAAGAGGCTTTTCAATTTATAGATGAGCTGGAAAGTCATGAAGCCTACAAATTGCTGAGCAAGGGGGAAATCAATTTCTGGAAACATGAACAGCAAATATTTCAGCGCATCTTTTATACCTACATTGCAGGCTGTGTAACGGTTGCCCTGACGGGCTACATCAGTGTGCTCTACCAGGAGACATATGAATTGCCTTTCAGCTATTATGTGCCCTTCGATTGGCATACTCCAGAGCTCTACTACTATGCCTGGACCTACAATGTACTTGCTATGACTATGTGCTTTCTCCCGAATTGCCTACTCGATACGATGGGCTGTTACTTCATGTTTCATATAGCGCTGCTCTATCGCCTCATGAATCGACGTCTGCTGGCACTGCGGGATGTATCAGAGTTCAAGGCAATACCAGAATTGCGACACCTCTTTCAGCTGCACAAACGCGTACGCAGTCTGACAAAGCAATGCGAGATCCTGGTCTCGCCTTACGTCGTCTCGCAGGTGGTGCTGAGCGCTTTAATCATTTGCTTCAGCCTCTACCGACTGGTGCAAATGGGCAAATCGAGTCCGGGCATTTTTGCTACCACTCTTCAATTTGTGGGCGTGATGATTGTGCAAATCTTTCTGCCCTGCTACTATGGCAACGAGTTGACCGTATCGGCTAATCAGCTGACAAACAGCGTATTTAACACCAATTGGCTGGAGTATTCGGTGACTACACGCAAAATCCTCAACTGCTATATGGAATTCCTGAAACGTCCTGTCAAACTGCGCGCGGGCATGTTCTTTGAAATAGGTCTGCCCATATTTATGAAGGTTAGCCTAACCCAATATCTAACATCTATTCATCTTAATTAATTATCCCTTTGTCTGCAGACCATCAATAATGCATACAGCTTTCTGGCCCTGCTCATCAATTTGTCAAAGTAGATATGATGGCTCACACCCACACAGATGTTCTCTGGACGCCTCTAATAATTGCCCCTCTCAATGCCATCTCTAAGCCCAAAAACCAAGCCTCCCACCCAAAAATAAAAGAAGCAGAGTCCTAGCCCAGACGCGGCAACGGAAACACTTTTTGACAATACAGCAGACACTGACAGTGCAACATTTGCAGCACATAAAATAAACACAAAGCAAAATGTGTAATGTATTACAACAATAAGCAACAAGCTCAACAACAAGTAGGCGTGAATGCTCTGCTTGGGTATGCACGACTAGCAGATACCAGAGCAACGTCTCCCCACATAAGCAGCATATCCCTTTGAGCTCTTACTCTTCTCCCTGCTATGATAAATGATTTAGCTGAACTCTGCTTCTAGATATCCGACTTGAATCATATTTTCAACCATGACCATGACTGTTGAATATGTTTGTATATTTAATCCCAAGAGTCTGTCATTTGGAATGGGTTTTTGAGCTTATAAAGAGGTAAGTAGCTGAAAATATTGCTTAGCTGGAATTCCATCTGAAAACCTATTTGAAGAATTTGATAACTTTAGTTTTTCTGGCTTTTACGTTATGAATAGAATATGATGATATGCTGCTATATATATTTTCTTTTTCTATTATTATTATTATTTTTTTTTTTTTAGATATTAGTTTCAAGTAAGTAGCTTATAAAGAACCCGAGATTGTCTTATTTGCAATCTGTCAAATGTTAAACAACAATGTTATATGAAATACAAGGATATTTGTTTAAGGTTTCAAGTGTCTAAATTAAAAAGATCCTGAGATTGTCGCGCAGTAATGAAGAATGGCTTAATACAGGAAGGACAGAGGACAGAGCAATGGGCAATACCACACATTTTCTCTGTCAAATATTCAACAGCATGTTGCAAAGCTGTGCACAAAGAGAGCATAGCCTCAACAGTGCTTTCAAAGGACTCTAGGGTGTATAAAGGATATGCGAAAAACGCGTGCATTGCCAGTGCATGTATGAATGTATGTATAGGGGTATAAATGTATGTTTGTCTGCGTGTCTGTGCCGGAAGTGCATTCAAAAGAGTTAAGCAAAAGCGCATGCAGAAAGAGAGAGAGAGAGCGAGAGAGAGAGAGAGAGACACGCTCATGGAGCTGAGTTTAAAAATGTGCTTAGGCTGCTATGTAGCTCTCGCCCTCTCCCTCTCAACGGCCCACCCCAATGGAGCATTTTCCACTTACCACTTGGGTCCTTTGTAGTGCTCGCCGTGCGCTGAATAACCCCGGCCATTGGTGTCAGTGTCTGCTGCATTCGGCCGGCCATTGTTGTGTGGTGCATTCGGCGTTGGGTTTGTTAAATTTAATGATGTCGGCGTTAAAATTATTGTTGCTGCATTTTGTGGCTGCGTCTCGGGCCCATCGTAGCCGCCAACGATTTCAGACGACCCATTATTGTGTTGCTCCTCCGAGAAATCGTCTATATCTAATTTAGTTTGTGATGTGTCGCATTGTGTCATCTTGTTGGGCTGCTGCTGCTGCTGCTGCTGTTGCTGCCTGCTGCGCCTGACTGTAAGTAGTGAAAGCGAGCATGCAAATTTTAAATACCTCAAATGTGTTGATCCCATTGGGAGACGTCGGGTAAATGGTAAGTGATAAAAGCTGCATAGTCATGTTTAAGTGAGTGCAATAGGGTATGATGTTTTCATGGAAGCATATATATGACGGAGAATCAGGGAAGGTTATGAATGAGACTAGATCGATAAATATCGATCTGCATCAGGCGCTGAGTGAGATTGTAGCTTATAACTCTAGATATCGGTTGGAAAGTAATTCAATTCTGCATACATCAAGTCCTATTGCATATAGAATTACAATTTTATTTAGCTAATTCCTTACTTAATCATACAAAAAAAATATCATAAAGTCGATCTTTGATAGATATTGATATGAGACATCATGAGATCTAGATCCATAGTTCCATAAATGTTAAAATATTTCCATCAGCTTGAAACACTTCACACAGGATATCTGCTAGTCAATCACTCTCGACCAAAGCACTCTTGCTTGATTCTCCCATTGTTCTTCTACTTTTCTGTTACCTGTCTAACCTGGAACATAGCAAATTGGTTATAAGTGCCAGAATGCTGCATTTTGCATTCATCTGTTTAGCTCATGCATAAGTTAAGAGCGCTGAGGAGGAGGCAGAACAGGCAGAACAGCGACATCTGCAACGTCTGCCCGTTGCCCGTTGCCCGTTGCCCTGTCTCACGTTTAAATTGTAAAACTCAACAACGGTGCAGCAGCGGAATACCTCAAGACGTTGCTGTGCGATGACAGCCAACTCTGAAGATTGCAACAGCGATTGACAGTCGCTGATTGCGCTCAACTGCGATGGCAGCACGAGTAGCAGCAGCAGCAACAGCAAAGGTGAAGCTGACAATAATAGGTAAGAGTGTTCTCGTCGAGTGTATCCGACTAGAAGTTACTCTGCATATATCTCTTAAGTGAAAGAAGATATGCTAACTGCGGTGGCGCCTATTATAATTCAGTTTTCCATAATGTGAAACAGGCTGATTAAATTTTGGCTCTTATTCATATTCATATTCATATTCATATTCATATTCATATTCATATTCATATTCATATTTTTATTCATATTTATATTCATATTCATATTCATATTCATATTCATATTCATATTCATATTCATATTCATATTCATATTCATATTGACAAACATCTTCATATTCATCTTCATATTCATATTATATTCATATTCATCTTCATATTCATATTCATATTCATATTCATATTCGCTCTAGATTATATAATACATATATGTATATACTGAAGACCTTTATTCGAATTAATGAATATGAATGTGAATATGAATATGAATATAAGTCAATCAATATGAATCGATCTAAAACATAAATACCTGATTGCTTCAGCCATATACCACATTATATTTATTCAAAAACCTATATACCCAATTAACCTACTTTCAAGGAGGGTATTCAAAGATCTAGTCATAGTTGTCTAGCGCTGATTTGGGTTCAAGTGCTCCTATCACTGACTGCCTGCCTGCCTGCCAGCCTGCCTACTTGACGTTGTCAACATGGGGCTAAATTGGCATATTTATTGCTGACAACAAAACTTCTTTTCAGGATATCAGCTAATTAGAAATATTTCCAAAGTTTGTCTGGTTTTTCTTTTCGAGCAAGAAATGACAATGAATTCACTTAAGCTCCAATTCACAGTTATAAAGCAAATGCGATCTAATTAGCACTTAATTTAAATTTCTCGCTAACCGGTTTAACATTCGATCGCTCCCAATTATCGTATTTACATATATTTCGACAAAACAATCCCTTCGCCAGTTGTCACCGAGCAGCGATGATGTGTTAATTGATTGCAAATATTTTTTGATGTCAATTCGGATCGTTCTATAACGTGGATCACGTGTTAATTATATATTAAAATGTCACGCGACTAGCGAAAACATCTTAATGATCGCCAAGGTTGGCAATTAGCATTCGCAACGATTTATTAGGAATCAAATTTATTAATAAAAAAATAATAATAATTTAAATAATATGGAATACATTAATTGCTTAAGCTGCTTTCAGATTCATTAGACAAATTTATCGATAACATAATAAGATGAGGTAAAGTACTAGAAATTTAGGTAATAGCGGGTAGTATTGGGAAATAAAATTAGTAAAATTTTCCAAAAGTATTTGGAAAAATTGTAGTGAAATTTGAATTAATAAGTTTCTCACTAAAAAGCATTGAGACTCAAATTAAATTCATTTGAAAGAGCTTTTCAGAATTACGAAAAATAGCAGTAAAATACTAAACTGAGGAAATCATACAAGAAATTTTAAATTGCATGGAAATGTTGAATCACTTCGCTTACAGAAGAATATTAATAAAAATAACAATATTTATTTTAATTAGTAATAAAGAAAGGTGAGTGAACTGAAGTAGGGAATTCAAAGTTTCTACTACTATTAATTTTCCTTCCCTATTTTACAACTAACTCTGTAACCATCTCAGCAATCATTCGAAGTCGAATGCCAAGCTGTAATAAAAGTCGTAACAGCATCAAAAAAATTTATACTATAAATTTTGAATCAATTGGCAATCAATTACTTTGCTTGGCCTAATGAAAACAATTTTTGAAAATTTGTGAAATTGACAAAGCTTCAATAGACAAGCGATGGAATGGAATTGAATCATATTGTATTAAAAAAATTATTTGGGATTATAAAACTGATTTATATACAAGTGGCATCAAAAGCGAATGTTTTTCACTAGTAAAGCAAAGAATTCAAAACAAAAATCAAGTATGAGAACTATTTTATATTAAAAATCATAGAACCTCAATAGATTTTTCACATTATATAGCTTAAACTAAATTATTTCATAATATTGAAATTATATACATATATATCAGTTCACATTACATAAATGTGAATGGCCACAAAATCAACTTAATTCTCTCTTCCAATAAATATTGGGTTATTCTACAATTTAGCCGTTTAGCTGGAACACTTGAGCACAGGAAAACACACAAATTGCACTTAGATTAAGTCGAAAACATTAGCGTAAATCGAACAACTTTCTGGCGACCTACCGCACCGAGACGAAAAGATTAAATGATATATATATAAGAGTTGAATGAAAAAAGTAAATCTCACTAATCTGAGATGAGATGCGCAACAGTCAACGCGTCGCGACGTTCAACTGACAAAAGCTGCAAAACGAATCAGAAGCACCCAAAGAACAACATCTATAGATCTGGGAGAATATTTGCGTTGCTCGTTTGTTTTTCCAATATCTTATGCTAATAAAAAACATAAACGAATTTCTCTCTCGCTGTGTCTCTCTCTGTGTCTCTCTCCTGCTTACTCGCTCACATTTACTCTCTTTTAAAATGTGGAAAAATTATAAATAAAAAAACAAAACAATTAATAAACTACAGCAAACAAAGTCGCCGCACGAGCGATGCTTAGATATATTAAACAAATATGAGATAAAAATTCAACAAAAAATTTTGCTCGGGAATATAGAACTTTTCATGCGCTACGAGGCAACTGTAACAGTTTCAGGTCAATTCAAGATCAACATTTATTTACACAAATATCGAATGAGTTCTAGAGAGTAATAATAATTTAGGCTGGAGTGATGGACTTATAGATACCCTAAATTCTTTGCTTCTGCACTTGGACCACCTTAGAGAAACGTCTATCTATAACAAATTTCTCAATTATAGCCCAAAGACTCTTCTCTATACGATAAAAATATGTGTTAATTATTTGTATTAATTTAAAAAAAATATTCTTTTCGTTTATGAATATATTATTTTCTAGAGAGCATCAAAATTCACACATTCAACTGTGCTGCGAGTGCATTCAAACGGAAAATTAATTCCAGTTCCAGATATCTCTATAATCATGTAAATTTTACTGCTCTATGAAGTCTGAATATTTTTTATGAAAATTGTCATAATTATTTTATGAAAGTTTCAAAAGAATCGAAGTTTTTCAATTTGCAATGTCGTAATGCTGGATCATCTAATTTATAGCTTTATCTATCTAAAGCGAATTCAACACTCTTCGTAGCTTTATTATTGATTTTTTTAAATTAAACGAAATATAATTTTACAACTGATTCTCGATAAATTGTTTTATCGATAGCTCTGGAAATATACAAGTTATCGAATTTCTGAAACAAACTCGTACTGCGCGTGCAATAAACGAACCTTTGCAAAAATATATTGAAGATGGACGCGTTCATTCATACGGACGGACGGACGGACGAACAGGACTATATTGACTCAGTTAGTTCTGATCAAGAATATTTATACTTTATGGGGTCTCGCGCGCCTTCTTCTGCCTATTACATACTTTTAACAGAACCATTTAGAGATCTCTGATTTAGATCTGTAGCTAAGTTCATTAGTGGCTTGGATAATTTTCAATGATGTCATTGAAACCATATTCCAAATATCCGATTCACTACTTGATTGGTAAATAGTATTTAAACTAATCCGAGTATATACAATAACATGGAATTTACTATACATTTACAATAAATTCCATAGAATATATCTTCCATACATCGCATTACTAGCAATCAAACACTTTAGCCAAAGGCCAATATATTTCATTCACCATGCCAAACAAGTATAATTATAATCATAATAATAATTAATGTGAGTCGCCGACTTGAATCGGTAATTAGTTAAGAGAATGTCGCTTCGCACCCAACCAGTGACCCACAAACAGTGCGCAAATTATGTTTACTGGACATTTGCTTATCAATTAATTAGCCATAATCAAGAGCAAATATTGATCACATCTAGCTACGCCTGAACTTGCTCTCTGACTCTCTAGGCACGTGTGTGTGTTGATGGGTGTGTGTGGGTGTATTTACTTCATAAAATGTTTACAAATTCAATGCGAATTCAACGCTTCAAGTGCAACAAATATTTAACATTGCTTAATTAATTTTAAATGTTTCCACTGTTCGCGCTTGGTTAGTTTCGCTCCGCAACTCCGCTCAACATTTATGAATAATGTGAGGCGTTTCCAAGTTTTGCGGCAAAGCCATTTTCTCACTTTTTATACACGCATTACACAATGTCTAATGTGGGGTATGTTGGTTTTGTGCAAAAGTTTGAAATGGGTTGTCGAGCTGAGCTACGTTTTTATTTTCCTCTGTTTGATATTTCTTGACAGCTTGAGAACTATCAAAGCTTGAGAGTTTTGGATAAATTTATCTTTTTTCATTTAAATACAAAACTCTATGAATTGGTTGTCTATTGTCTTTAGACATGTGCTCCATGGTTTCTACTTTGTTCTAAAATTTCTTCTAGGGAGTGATCTATAAATCTTTATCTATAAATATTTTGCAGTATATAGAAAATTTGTGCCTTGCTTCTTCATCTCTTTCATATTTTGAGGTTGAACTCGACCCTATTCCTCTATATATAATCCTCTATATATATTATATATTCATATAATATAATAATGATGTAATACATATATATTAAATACTAAAAGAATTTATATCAAATAAAAAGAACTCTCATCTTTCATCTAGAACCACAATCATTTTGACCGTCCACTCCCTAGTCTGTGATCTTCTTCTAATAATCTACTACAGTTCGAGTACTCTTGATATTTAATATTCACATATATTTTTGAATTCTAATCAAGACCTGAAAATTTCAAAAAGATCTTGCAACTAGAAGCTGAGTTCAATCAGGCTATGGCTCATAATTAAGAACTGTGCAGTCGCAATAAACAGTCGCTGTTTAAGCTCTGCTCTAAGCATTCATTGTGTGGGTTTTTATTAATAATAGAGATTCTCTTGCTATGGTCTGGGCATCTGTTAGTCGTGCACTACCGACTAGTGCACTTTCACGAGGTTTTTTTCAATGTGACGCCCAGCTTTTCTGTTGCTTGAAATTTGAACATAAATTGCACAAGGTGTCACCTGAAGATAGCAAGGAGTATGTACAGCTGGCTGCATGGAGCAGGTGAGATGGCAAATTCAGTTTGTGGCCTGCAATTGCGATATTTCACAGAGTTGGAAAAAGAATGAAAAGATTTTTATGAACTTTTGGGTTTTGCAAGTTGCCAAAAGTCATTAAGGTTCGCTCTCTCTCTCTCTCTCTCTTTTCATATGGCAGCAACTTTAAAGATATTCGCTCTTATGTATGTTCCACTTTTTCTTTGTACACCTACCTAGACTCTGATTATTACTTTTGATGTCCATTTGGTCAGCATTTACCTGTGTTTCACCTTAGCTTCTTTTTTGTTTTGTTTTGCTCTGTTCCATTTTAACTTTCTTCATTTTCCACAACTCTAAAGTGGCTATGAATGAAATATTTTCCGAAACTTTCCCTCCCATGCAATTTCTTAGATGAACAAAATTTTTTGATTTCAATTATTATAAAACTTTATTCATAAACAACCAAATGAACTCCGAACAGCCGCAGTTACAAAAACTAGCTGTTTTTGCTAAATCTCTTGCATGTGCTAGACGAACTGAGGTCGTTAACTGAACTCTATTACAGTTGTACTCTATGCACTATGTGGGCTAAGAATATATAGACAAGCTTTTTACATCTCCAATTTCCATAATTTCTTTCAGCGTATTACAGTTATTTATTAGCTCTGCTTAACATCCTCATCTTGTGAGTCTCAACTAGAAACTGCAAATAAAACTCTAGAAATAATTTTTAGGTCGTATATTTACAACAGTCATATTGTGGGAATGCAATGAGTGCACGACTAGCAAATACCCTACATTTTATTTCTCAAATATTCTAGACTTTTTCTACATGAACACTGTGATATATGCACGTAGACAAGACCGTGCTATTTAAAAAAAAATTTGGGTAATAAAATAAATATTTAAATGAATTAATTTATAGTAAAATATTTATCGGGTTGGAGCAAATGAAGTACTATATCGAGCTAAGCTTCTAGTGCATAAGAATATATATTTGTAATGCCAAGTTTATAGATCTCATACTTGAGATCATAGATAGATAGCTACAAATATAACTAGATTGCCTGCACTCATTATATAGTCTATAGTTCTCATAGCTCCAGAGATCGTAGGTGTTTTCAAAACGAATGATATAACAGATAGATTGACTCCACACGATATATAGACTAAAATTTTGTTTAATGTCAACTGATAGCTGTGCTCGTCATACCCTTTATTAAACCATTTACGGGGTATATGTAAACGTTTATAACTCCCACACATTCGCACAATGAACCCGTTTGCCCTCTTAATCGAGACACAGCTCATATTGCTTTGATACAGATGCAGTCAGCGCCCATTGCGGGCTAAGAACTCCGATCCCCCACGCCCCCTTTGAGCGAAACGAACTTGTGTATGCACAGGGATATTTGTGTGTCAAGCGAAATGAGGCGGGCATCTGAGTGCTGAAACAGTTACCTATTCAATGGTCTGACCAAAGGTTTCCGCTGATATAGTTACTATAACTATTTATTATGCGTATGCATGTAAACATGCAAGCATGCATGTGTATATGTGTGTCTGCATTTACTGCATGTGCATGCAAAGGCATGTACATAAATGTAAATACATCTGCGAATGAATGACGCGCACAGATGCTGAGTTTCATTTATCAACGGTTTGACTACGTGAAGGAAAGTAAATCGTTTTTTTATGCTTGCTGCAGGAGATGTAAAAGAGGTATATTGGCTTTGAGTGAAGTGTTAAAATTATATATTATATATTATTATATACCAACTTCTTCAATCGATAAATCTGCTAGCTCTATCTTCAATATGAGACCCTCTATAATTTAAAATCTATTTAAAAAGATATAATCGGATTAAATAAAAGCCCCTCTATACATACATATATATATAACATATGTAGAATCCGGTTATAACGATGCACAAGGCAACGTCGTTATAACCGGTAGACGCAATAGCCATATAAGTTTGCTTACAAAAGTTTGTATGTGGTCTGAAATTTTCGTCGCAATAACCGTACGAATGCTATAAGCACAGTCGTTATAACCGGATTCTTCTGTATTTCTCTCTTTTCTTCACTTCCTGCAATTCAACCGAGAAACGAGCATTACGCAGTCAGTTACTAATCCGACTTCCACTCTTCAACTTTTTCACCTTTCGTTTTAAGTACACATCAAGAAAAATTGTCTCGCAAGCTTAAAAGTATGCAACGAAGTTGGAATCTTTCATTTGCAGCCAAAGTTTTCGCTGCGCGCACTAAAAAGGTTGTTTCAATGCGCTCTCAGTTGGCCAACAATATTAACTGGGCATATTTAAATAGAGTTCTGCGTGCTAATTTAAATGCGAGCTCTGCGCAAATTATGCGAAAATTAGCAGAGCAAAAATAAAAACAGACGAGGGTAAGGCAAATGTAAATGCAATCTAACAATAATAATAATAGTTATGTTCCACCAATGGGCGCTCTCAGTTGGCCAACAATATTAACTGGGCATATTTAAATAGAGTTCTGCGTGCTAATTTAAATGCGAGCTCTGCGCAAATTATGCGAAAATTAGCAGAGCAAAAATAAAAACAGACGAGGGTAAGGCAAATGTAAATGCAATCTAACAATAATAATAATAGTTATGTTCCACCAATGGGCAGCTGTAACAGCTAAAAGGGAGCAAAACTTTGGCTGTAACTAATTGCAGTTGTATCTTTCGGGCATGCCTGACTAACACAATACCCAGATCTTGATTTATTGTCGAAATATATCATCAAATATATACATATAAATAATATATTCTTCTGCCTAAATCATAACATTAAAACGTACGCTCCACTCACCTGTAGCCGTGTTATTCGAAACGTTTCTTTTGTTAGACATGTGTGATCGAGGCGGAGCCTGTGGTCGCTTTAGAGCATTATCGCCAAGCCCAGCCAGAGCTCCGTCGAGCAGATGTTGGGTCTCTGGCTCTAGATCGCTCAGTATATGCTGAGTGACAGTCTCGCTCGCACGGCGTAACATCTGTACAGGTGTCGAATTGGATTCATGATCACGTGAAATTTTCGAACTTTTTGCCTCATTGCCATAATTGCTGCGAAAGCTTTGCAGTTCTGGCCCATCGCTGGCCGCCACAATATCATTGACATCTAAATTGATCATAACTTGAATTTGAATTCCAAATGCTTCACTGATAACACGTCTAAAACAATTCACTCACCACTTTCGCTGTCCATTTCTGTCTACTTCATCAATACAAAGAGCACGAAATAATTATAATGCGCACTCTTTCCCTCACACGCAATTGAATGACTGATTGAAGAGCAATTGACTGGAAGAACTCACACGAAAGAGCGTAATGATGAACGTAACAAACACCAAGCCAAAGAGAACAGAAATGAATGAAACACCGTTATCGGCGCACTATTAATGCTTACTATCTTTGCTGGCCGCAAAGTTATGTCCGATTAATTTTGGCAAAACAGATTTTTATTATTTTATTACACATTCAACCGCTTGTGTTTGTCAGCAAATAAATTTCAAAATTAATGCAAACAAATATCACTGAACATACACACAGCGAACGCGGAACAGACCTGGCGGCAACGCTATCGACAAAAAACTATTTGCTAAATACATACATACAAGCATACACACGGTCAAGACAATCGAAGTGTAGAGCAAATGAAAGAACACAGTCTTATGGTGAAGTGTAAAATACCCTGTAACTATGTTATATTGTAGTTGCTTGGAGTTATATGCTTATACGCTTTTATAAAAGGGCAAAAATGTTTAATCATTATACATATTTACATATAAATATATTATTTATTAGCAAGAACTCTTCAATATCAATCGTGTACCCCTCACTGACTACTTTCAAAGAGTATAAACACAAGAGAGACAAAAAGAGCAAGAGAACAAACATTTGCTATTGAGCAAGTTCTTTGTATGTACACATGCATGCATACACATACACACATACATATGCACTTGTAAATGCACTTGTTCAATGAATGTAATGCGTCAACTTGATTTGTAGTGACATTAACATTGTATTTATAAGCGATCAAGAATCGCTAATCACCCTTAAGTAGATATATAAAAGAAACAAACATTTAAAACTAGAAAAGAATTTATAAAATATTCAAACAAATTGCTTGCAAAATTGCTTCTCAGCAATTGACAAACGACGTAGTAACTCCTCTTAACCAATAAGTGAATGTACATATGTATGTATGTGTGTACATATGTATGTATCCAAATGAAGTGAGCACAACTGCACAAGAGAGCGCACCTTTGATCCCGTTGTGTATTCAGCTGAACTTAAAGTAATGAGAGCGGATTGAGCATGAGTGTGAACAGTAAGGCGCTCTCGTTTTGGATATTTTGCTCGAGAGCGTCAGCTGAATCAGTCTGGACTCGTCTATCCTTCTGATCAGACGTGTTTGGTGAGCGTGAATGGAACGTGGCGCACGCTTAAAGTTATGCTAAAGTTTAAATACGAAGAGAGTGACAGAGCAAGAGTAACTACACATATGTAATTGTACACTCACATCCACATATCTACATACATATTTAATCAAAGAGTAACTCCCATCATTTTATTCAGCAAATATTTGAATAATTCTAATTTACACGCATGCATATAGACTTTAGTTTTTTGTTTCTTAATAGATTCGAATTTTTTATGTGTATTTTGAAACACATATAAAAATATGACTGAATAATTGACTGAAATGTATTTCTGATGAAATTTTTTTGCTCGCCTTTGAGTATACGCAATATTTTGTCAAGCAGCGGCAGCAATTTATTCAAATGGAACTGCGTTGCGCGCTTCACAACTACAGTACCCATACCACACACACACACACACGCATTGATACCCATGCCCGCATACATACATATATAGATAGATAAAAGTGAGTATATGTGCATGCATTCAGCTGTAATACATATGCATTTGTATATGTGAGTGTGTGTGTGTATGTGTATGTGCACAGCAGAAACATTAATTTGCGTGCAAGTCAATTATCAGCAGCAGCAGCGCAGTCTACATGATGTGGTAGCTGCTGCTGGTGTTGCTTTTATGCAAATATAAAGGCATGAAAAAATGAAGAGCGTAAAAAAGAAATAACGGCACCACGTATAAAAGAGAGTCGGGAGCATGGTGTAGGGCGAGCCGCTTGCTAGCTGGGTACTGCACAGGCAAGCACACGCATGCATACATACATACATGTGTATATATGTTTGTATCTAAATGCTTTTATTAATTAAAAATTCAGCTGACTTAACACATTTAAAATTGTGTTTTCACATATTTGAAATAATACGCAAAAATAAAAAATACATACATATGAGTGTGGTATGTGTAAATATAATTTACAAAGCACACAATTTGTTACAAAAATATTTTCTTTAAATACAAATCAGTTTATGGCTGCAAAGCCAGAGCTTCATAAATAATTTAAAATTAACTGACACATAAATAGAATTTTTAAAGATTCTTTTGCAAATGAATACAAAAGAGATTATTTTAAATAAAAATAATTTAAATATTTTGTAATTAATTAAATGCAAAATGAAAAGGAAATTGAATTTTTTATATAAAAAAAGTATTTAAATTATTTGAAAATGAATTCAAACTTGTTACATGTTAAATTCTTTATTTTGTATAGTAGTTGTAATAAAAATTCAGTTCATCACATTTCTTTTTATTAATAATTAAAATAAAGTGTCTTTTGCTACTTTCGCTTTACGATAACATCGAATCCTCGGCAATTGTGCTCGCCCCTGTCCAGCCAGGTGAGATATTCACCTGTGGCACTTATCTCTGACCAGCTGCGCGTCAGCGGCTGAGCGGGTCCAAACCATTTGAGCTGTTTGCAGGGCGATTCGATGCTGGTGTGGAACTGATGCTGCTCGGCCGCCAGATGCCAGAGGAAGACAGCGTAACGACTCTCACCGATCTCCAGCATGGCCAAGAAGAAGGTGTGCAGCTGCACCTGTGCGCCAGCTGAGCGCTCGCTCAGGCGCAGACAGATCTGTGCCTCCTGCTGCTGGAGATGCAAGCGCTGACCCAGCGTGCCTGAGCTGAGGAGTGTGCTCAAGCCGTGCTCGGCACGCAGATGCTCCAACAGGCATTCCAACGGCAGTTGCATTGAGGCTCCCGCCTCCTGCTGCTGCACTCGCTTCTCCTGCTCCACGCTCGCTGCTGCAGTTGACAATTTGTTGTCACCACTCGGCGATGCTGGCTGGAAAAGTTTCAGCTGTTTGCTGCATGATTTCCCAGTTGGGCAATGATAATTTTGATATTTTTCTGGGCCCAGCACCTGCCCAGTCGCCGACCGCATCCCAGACCCAGACCCAGACCCAGACCAACTTCCAGTGAGCGCTCTTGCCCATTATTTATGTTTGCAACTTCATTGCTGTGCAATTCGTCTTGATCTTCGTCTGTAATCTGCCAACTTTTCTTACTCAACTTGAACTTTGGTTTAACGAGCATATTGTTGCCATCTTCCAGTTGCTGCTGTTGCTGTTGCTGCTGTTGCTGTTGTTCCTTCAGGACACTTTCCACCCTCAGCTCTTTTATCACGTTGACATTATTTTCTACTTGCGCACTTCTCTCATTTCCCATTGGCATTGCCATAACATCTACCGACTTGTCCACAACCCCGCCCTCGCCCACGCCCTCACCCGCCACGCCCATCTGTAGCTGCATCAGTTTGGCCGACTTTTTACACTTTTTACTCGCATTCGATTTGGCCAATGCCATTTTTGGTTGATTATGATATTCATTTGTGCACTTGCTGCCATTGCCATTGCTGTTGTTGTTGTTGTTGTTGTTGTGGTTGCTCTTGGCCATTGCATCATTCTTAACGGATTTCACTGCAAAGTAAAAGAAAATGTAGCAAAATTGTTTAATCTATAAAATTATTCTATTCAAGTTTAATATAAATTTTTAGTAAAATTTATTGCTATATACATTTATAAGAGAACATTTTTATTTAATAATAAGTCTGGGATATACCCTATATGTCAGTAGGAATAGAGGGTACATACATACGTATATACATATGCTGATTTGTGATTCTTATGGAATAAATTCAATAATTAATTATTTCCTTGACTATAGGAAGATATAGAAAGATAAAGACATTAAGGGATAGGTAGGTAGAGAGACAAACAAATAGAGAGGTGGATATACATATATATGGATAGATGGATAGATAGATAGATAGATAGAATAGAGACAGATGATTCGATAAACAGATGAATAGATCGAAAGACAAATGGACGGAGAGATAGACAAGCAGACGAAAAGCAGAAGGCCAAAAGGCAGATGGAAGAAGGAAGAGAAAAATGTACCAAAAGACGGACGGTAGGACGGACGGATAGATGGACGACGGATTGGATAGGTATACAGAAGATTAAGTAGAACGAAATATATAGATGGATGGATGAATGGGCAGACAGAGGAGAGCACACAGATGTAGAGAAACAAGTGATCGAAAAGATACACAAACAGAGAGACGGAAAGATAGATGGAAAGACGGACGGAAAGACAAATGGACATACAGTCAGACGGAGGGAATGAAGGAAGGGATGAAAGCTCGGAAGGACGAATAGACGGACAAGCAGACAGACGAATGGACGTGCAGGAGCACAGATCAATAGGTGAACAAATAGAAATTTAAGTATCAACTCCACTCTCCAATTTGTTCATATATGAGTCAACCACGCCTTTTACTGCATGTTACATACATTGTCCTCAAAAACAATATACCCGTCATACCTACTCACTTACTACAGGATACAGAATAAAAAGTCTCCACACTTAATTTAGCAGCAATCAAAACGCACAAAGTGCTGAGCGAATGAAACAGCAAAATTCCAGATTCTAAGTGAGCTCAACAAGTAAACAGAGCTGCACTTCGAGGAAGGGAGGAAGGAGCGACAAGCTATCAGAGATAAGAGACAGGAGACAAGAGACAAGAGACTAGAGACATCAATGTTTCATTTGCTATTGTTGCAAAACTAGCATTAACTCGACTTGGCAAACGTTGCTCGACCCTTATGGAAATGCACAAATTGAAAATGCTGAAATCTGGCAACAACTTCAGTGATAGAAGAACTCAACAAGTTTTTGGTATGGCAAGGCAATGCCTGACTAAAGAGATACCCATTGTAATGTGATTGGGGAGGGGGTGAGAGAGAGAGATGGTGAGACGGACGAAGTAATGTAGAAAGGAAATACGAGTCAGAGATTGGAAGAGACAAAGAAAGTAATGGGGAAAGAGCGATATGCAAAGATAGAGAGCCAGAGAGAGAGAGAGAGCGAGAGAGAGAGGGAGAGAGAGAGAGAGAGAGAGAGAGAGAGAGAGAGAGCGAGAGAGAGAGAGAGAAGGAGAGAGATGAGTGACTACAAGCCAGAGAAGATAGAGACAGACACAGAATGAAAAGGCCTCTGAGAAAGAGAATGAGAGAGAGAGCGAGATATATGGAAAGAGATGAAGAGAAGGAAAATGAGTGAGAGAAAGAGACAGAAAAAGAGAGAGGGGGGCAGAGAATGGGAGCATGAGAGATATAGAGAGAAAGTCAGAATAAGACATCCAGAGTCTGATAGAAACAGAAAGAGAGACGGCCTGAACAGCTATAAAAACTTTTCGATACAATTGCCATTTAATGGGTATTTAGATGTAGGAAAACATCTAACGACATCTGAGCAGAAGAAAAACAGCAATTGGAAAAGCAATGTCAAGCATAAAGAACTGCTGGGCAGAGCGTAAAGCGTGACAAACTTTTACAATTTATGCAACATAATTATGCAACAAGTCTCAACTACAATAAAAATCAAGTGGGAGTGGTCCAGAGGCGAAAGTGATTGACTAGGAGATATCCTGCAAGCTGTGTTAAGTATCTGTATATGGGATATAAGAGCAAGTATAAGATAAGAATTTTGGGAAATAGTTCAATCGAACTCTGGTTCTAACTGTACGATCTACCTTAAATTTGTAGAGCAGCAATATATTAGTGAAATATGTGAAACCCATAAGCTCCATCTATCCTCAGCCTATATAGTTCTCGAGATCCCAGTATAGACTGACAATAAACAGTCGGAAATGGGGTCAACTATAGCTATATCAACTGAGCAGCCCTGATCAAGGAAAAGGCGAATGAATTTCAAAGACTTGAACTAATACAGCATACCTGGTTGCTCCATTTTCACAGTTTACAGGGTATACAATAGAGAGTTGTTGGTAAGACGTAAAGTACGAAACCTTCGCAGCCCATAATCATGGATTGCAAATTCTCTTTTGCTTATCAGCCACGCCTCCTTTTAGCCCATTCCCATTTCCAATAAATTCCTGGGTATTAAAACACAAAAAGTTTTGCTTGAATGATTCTCTAGCTCTGCTTATTTATATAAAATTCATAAAAATCTAAAACAAATTTGTTTGCAAGACAAAACTTGCACTCAAAAGTAAACTTCGAATGGCTATTTTTCTGTTGTACCTTTTTACTGCTTTTTATATATTCTCAGATTTAGATACACCTTGATACCTATTTAATTTTACAACTAAACGAAATTTCGAAGCTGCAAACTTTTGCACAAAGCAATTGACAAATAGCGAGCCCTTCTAATGGCATTTGTTGTTGCTTTTGTTGTTGTTGCTTTTGCTGCTGAATGGAGATTCGAAGTTCGTGCAGGGTAGTAAGCCCGCTGGTCCATAATGGTCCAAACCTGGGCCACATTATACTAATGACAGCGCTAATTTAGGCGCCATTTTAGGTAGATTACGACAAGTTGGCCCAAAACTTTTGCCTGAACAACTGACGACGCACTGAAGACATATTAATAGATTCACTCGAAGGGCAAAATAAGGCTAGTAGGGGCAGGAGTCTTGGGCAGTGTGTACGACTTTGAGATGCTCTGAAGTTTGAGAAAATATTTTCACTTTTAGCCTAAGCACAAAAAAATAAAAAATAAATAAAATAAAATAAAAAAAAATAAATAAATAAAATAAAATCAGCGAAACCCTGACACCATCAGGATTCGAACCTGAGACCGCTCCTTAAGAGAGCTCATTGTTGCATGTGATCTATGTTCTTCATCTCTATCAGCAGCGCTAACCCAACCATCATTTAAGAGCTGACAAATGAGCAACTAAAGCATCAATTAACATTTCACACAACAACTCAAGCGGCATTGCAGTGCTATTTATAGAATGCCAATAAGAATGCGAGTCTTTGCATGTTTATATGTGTGTGTGCACACGCACAATGCAAAGGCCTCAGCTACTTGGCTTGGCCAATTGATCAATCACGTTTTCTTTAATAACTTCTGCATTTCTTTACGAATTACTGCAAAATTTTCAGCAAATATTCAAAACACTCCATAGATTATATGAAAAATATAAAAAATATATCGACTGTTTTAATATTTACGTAATTTCGCACTAAACTTGAATTTTATTGATTTTAATGTAAAACTTGATAAAGCTGCGACTAAGGATAGCAGTAAGCTCGTTAATGAAATATAAAAATAAAAATTATATAAAAAAAAAAGATTTCCAGGATAAGCAAGATTTTAGGGAAGTATTTAGGATTAGGTAAATATCTAATTAAATGTAAAGGTATTATAAGATAACGTTTAAAGTGTAGAGAGAGAGAGATACGTAAAGTAGCTAAATAAAGAAGGAATGGATAGAGGCCATTCGACTAGCCTAGACTCGCCAATTATTGCTAATCAAAAGTTGATCTCTTTTGTGACATTGACAAGGTCTCCTTCGGCCTATTAGATACATCCTAAGCATACCTCTATAGCCCAACCACCATTGCCACTCTCAATGAGTATGACAACAAAACATTTGGCACGAAGCATCGACTTACCGCCATCACAGGGGAAATTCTCGGCGAGGAGCGTAAATAATTTATCCGACAGCAGGCAGCGGCCGCGTGGTCCCAATGGCACTCGGCAGACCGGACATTTTTCAGAGCGATTGCGACCATTATTGCAAAGCACGTGCCCGTTGCAGCACTGCCAGCCAGGTGGCTTTATCACCTGCATTCGCGGAAGACAACAATGGAAAAAGACAAAAATATGCAATTATTCAATAAAAGGGAAATTTCACATCGTTTCAATCAAAACTACCAAACAAAATGTCTGCGATTTTTCAATAAAAGTAAAATTTATTTCAATAATATAAGGATAAAATACTTCACTTCTGGGGGAAAAAATGGAAAAATATTACAAGCGGATTTAAAATAATTCCCGCTTTTTCCACATTTGCTACACAAAAACTGTTTTGGCAGACGGGAAGCTATAGAAATATATGTATATGTATGTGAACTATAAAAAATCTTGCACACACAGAAACATGGGATTTGTTCACAAAAAAAAAGTAGAGACAAAGCAATTGAATGAGTTGCAAACGAGCATTACCAACTGCAAAATACTCGTTCAGCAGGAACAATATTCTTGTGAGAAGTCAAAGAACAATTTTTGTTTAAGGAAACCTATCAATATATCAATGCCTTTTGTTTGGCTATATAATTATACGAGCTATGAAGCTTTCTTCTATCTATAGATCTATCTAGAGTAAGTCAACTGATCATCAATATCTCAGCTACATCATATATTATATGATAATTTCTCATGTTATATATAAGATTAATAAGGACCTCATATGATATAGAAATCCATATGGTATTTTCTCATATCTCATACTAAATGTGTAAGCCCTCAAAGGATTTATAGATCTATTCGAAAGTGACTCAAATGTTCATCAATAAAACTTTTACTGAGCATTGCACAAAACTAATATACCCTTTTCGTTTGAAGAACGCACACAGACATCGATATAGAAATTCAATTGATGCATTTTTGTCAGTATTTACACACACCACCACACCACATATATATATAAATAGTAGCCATGTAATACATATGCAGTGATACGTGTTTCCATCTCAGCTACAAATATGCAGCAATAAAGATACAAATTTTGCTTGCAATTGTTTTTGTTTTTTTGTTTTTTTTCTCATCTTCTTCTGGCATCATTTGGAAATATGAAATGGAAGCTTTACAAATGTAAAGCGATTTGCTTGCAATCAATTTAGAGGGTTCCTCCTCAATATTATTTATATAGAATAATCGAATGCAACTGTTTTAAATCACATTAAATGTTCGGCGAAAGGGAGTGGAATGAACAATGATTGGAATTTGTACCTAAAAAAGTTTAATCAGAATTGAATTTATTGGAATTTCTGGAATTTTCATATTTAATTTCCATTGAGCACACATTTTAATTTATAAATCATTTCCTAAACTTATGGAAATGCAAATTTTATGCACATTTAATAGAAATGAAATATCAATCCCAAAGACAACAAAAATTCAAGTCATTGAGCTGGAAATATGCTTAAGTTGTTTAGAGCGAAATATTTGCTTGTGGAAATATTGAAAATCGAGCGCAACAAATCCCTTAATACATAATGGATTTGACTGTTTGCATATGGCAAATGGTATAAGCTATTAACGCATGCATATGTATACCCCTGTATATAATGAAAACGAATATATTGGCTTGTGCATTGATATGTAATTGTGTGATGGAAGGCGTGCCTGCGTGGATATTGTATGTAAATGCAGACTGAGAGTAGAGTTAAGAGGGAGAGAGAGAGAGAGTCATTTGAATTTGTATATCCCTATGTTTATCTCATTAACTAAGCGGATCTCGAGAACTATACCAGTTAAAGACTTGAAACTTTATATACATATTTCTGTACATATTAGGTAATGTAAGAATGTCAATTTATTACGATATGTTGTTAAATTTATATTATATTTTATAATTTAAAATAGAAATTTTTTATTTTTAGACATATCTTGACGACTATTAAAATTAGGGATTCTGTATTTGGTATGTAAGCTTATGTTCAGAATATACAGATTATAAAAACTATTCATCGCAAAAAGCTTTGTCAATCGCTCAAAAAATATATCATTAGCTTACATACAAAATCTTCAAATTTGCTATACAGCAACATTTTGTTATAATCATAATGCTCAGAAAATTTGATAAAAATCGTATACCTAGAACTCGAGTTATTCAATAGCAGAAATCTCTATACAGTAAAATTGAGGGTTATTTTGGGAGAGCTCTGCTATTTGCATTGATGATGCATCCGTGCAGGCTAGAGAATATGCCCAAGCAGCAAAAGAGTATCTTCTAGTCGATCACACTCATATGCTTATAGATTTCTATCAAATGTCGACAGCTCTGTTCAGCAAAGCCCGCCGCAAGCTGCCTTAAATACGTAACATACTGAAGGAGGGAGAGAGAGAGAGAGAGAGAGAGAGATAGCCTTCGCACTGTTTTGAAAGGATATTCTGCATAAACAGATTTTAAGGCTAATAAACAGAATTATGCATGCAGTGTTGGCAGCAAAAGCAGGTAAGCAGGACATGCCCAGAGCTTCACTCTATACATATATATACTTCGGTTGCCTTGGCTGGTCAAAGGACATCTTTTTTTCTGGCTTAATAAAATTAATTTAAATTATAACAGTCCAAAAAAGAGTTATAAAAAGAACTATGTCAGGTGAGAGTTAACCTTCGCTCTATGCTGTCTAATTAATTAAATTCATTCGTCCGCCACCTGACTTTCACTCAAATAACCGAAATAAGCTTTCAGCATGAGAATTTCTATTCGACATCATATTTGGGACAGCAGCTGGAACTGGCTCTGGCTCTGGCTCTGGCTCTGGCTCTGGCACGGGCTCTGGCATTTGACCCCAACTGAATTGTATTGCCTGTCATGCCTAATCGACAATATTTGACTTTTAAATTTCGTAATCAATCATCGCACAGCATGCTCCATATATTTCGCCTAAGTGCCGCCAGCCAATAGAGCAAAACTAATCAAATCACATGCAATGGCAAACATTTATCAAGCAGACCAAATATGCAGATATATAAATGTACATACATATATACATATGTAGATATTAATATCTCTAAATTGGGTTTCAATGAAATATTTTGGAAAAAAAAAGAACGACAAGTGAGCATGGTTTCATGGGGAGTGATCGACTGAGAGATAGTCTTCCGATTCAAATATTCAAATATTAGTCAAGGATAGATTGAGAGTTGAGTTTGCAAAATTGGATTAAAGCAACTAGAAGTGTCACGGTCTT
>JAUESR010000024.1:0-60000 GCA_030914345.1 Drosophila koepferae
CAATAGATGCAGCATGTTTAGGCGCACAGATTCACAGACAGACATAGATCCTCACAACTGTTACGTGACACTGCACATGAAACACCGTTATAAACCACCCGCTTAAGCGGGGATTCAGAAGGCTTACAACATTGTATATAGTTGAGCAGGCATATGTTATAGCATAGTTTGTGAGTGACGTCAAAGGGAAGGGGTTTGCATGGGCATTACTAACAACAGCGGCAACAGTTATTTGTAGTCATGGCGGCGACAGGCTGTGAGTAATTGTGTAAACAAGAGGGGGGGAGAGGGCATGCTACGTATGTATATGTGTAGTGGTATATATGTATACCTGGGCATCGGGCGATGCAATCAGTGGATGCAGCTTGACGTTTCAACTTTATGCACGGTCAAGTGATTAGCAACGAAATTGCGCCGGGCTAAATCAACGCACAGCAGCCGGAACGAGGACAACAAAAGGCAAACATGCCAAAGCAGCAGGCCCACCCAGCCAAGTTCTGTGCAGCCGAGTTTCACTTTGGCCAAGTTATATAATGACAAACTAAAACTAGAACTAAAAACCAACAACTGCCAGTTGCCAGTTGCCAGTTGCCAGTTGCCAGTTGGTAGTTGGCAACCCGCTGCCTCATCGATATGCAACTCGCATGCGACAGCAGTCAGACATACATACTACAGATGTACATACTCTATACATCATACTTACATCACAGCAGACGGGACATTCCAGCAGTTGGGCAATATGTTGCAAGCATGTGGCAAACTTTTGCAACGATTGTTGATTAATGCCATGCTGCTGCAAAGAGAGAACATTCCAAATACAAATGGTTAATTAATTTGGTATTTAATCTTTAGTATATTTTAAATACTTTTGCTTAAGTCTGAACATACACAAAATACTCTGTAATTATGCATGGGAAAATATTTAAATTGAATTCTGTGATTATTGATTTATCATTGGAGCAAATAGACTTGATATAGGAATCTCTAGTTGTTGCAGGTATTGAATTAAATGCTTTCAAGCAGAGTGACGGACGGATAGGTGGATGATAGTTGAAGGGACGGACAGGCGGAAGACGCAGGTCTGCCCGTCGGATAAATGGACTCATGCACATTGAAATGAACGGAAAGGCAGATAAACATGCGGATAATATATGGATAAACAAATGGATAAACGGAAATAAATAAGCGGATAAACATGCGGATAAACATGAACAAGCGAATGGATAAAAGGATAGAGAGACCGATAATAGGAGAATAAATACACGGATAACACGTATGCATAAACATACCGATAAGCATGCGGGTAAACATGCACATAAACAGGCGGATAAACATATGGATAAACATTCGTACAAACATGCGGATAAGCATGCGGATAAACACTCGGGCGGACGGTAGACAGATAACTGAAGAGTCGAATGGACAGAAGAATGGACGCATTAAAAGATACGTAGATATGTGGATAGACAGATGGATAACCGTATGAATGAACAAATCAAGAGACAGACGTATAACGGATGCGCAGGCGGATAGATACACGAATAAATAAATGGATGTACAGACAATAATGAACGAGCGAAGGGATAGAAAAGCAGATAAACTGATGAATGGACGGATAGATAAATAATAAAATAAATAGTTAGGAATATGGTGGGATGGATAAATAGATGCTCCGAGTCTCACGCTGGGACTCTAGCCAAAAAGCCGTATAAGATTTAATCTAATATAATGCACAAAATGATTTAAATATGTTCACGTCAAGGACACACTCTCCACAAACCAATACACTCTTTTTACACTCTAATGGGCTATAGTCGAAATGTGTGTCAATTGCCGTTAAGCGCATTGATTACTGAATATGCAGGTCTGTTTGGTCTGAAGTGCTTGAACCCATGCCAATTGATTCAGCAAATGATTTTGGATAACGCATTACGTAGGGCCCGAAATAACCTTCACCCGAATGCGAATGCAATTAGAATGGATTTGTGGTGCGAGCGAGCTGCCCAAAAAGTGGGCGATTGGGTTTACTTGGAACTGGGGTCTCTGCCCAGGCTTTGACATCTGTAATATGTTGTTCGAGTGTTGCAAATTTGGGTCAATTAAATTTGTAATGATGCACTGCATACAAATTGCAAAATTTCATAAAATATATATATATGTATATATTCATATATATTTAGAAATGTTGTTAGCCAGACAGATAAACACCTGGGGCTCTCGAGGGCCGTGTGAATACAAATGACACCGATGTAGTCCAAGATGCAGCGCCATTAGTGGATTGAAGCCCCTAACAAGACTGTGAAGCATTCAAGCAGATTTATTAATTGCTTCGGGTGCGAGCTGTGCTCCAGTTGGGCGTGCCGGACTCGGAGATAGAAGCTTCTTCTAGCTTTTCTTATATATATTCGAAAATGAGTTTTGATTAACGCTTGACTGACTAAGTGATACCCTCACCAAAGTATCGAGCTGCTGTTTTTTTTCTTATTAGATGGACAGTCAAAAGTAATGAAAATGTATAGAACACTCAACTCAAATCTTAAATATATAATTGATCCAACCTCTTATATATTTATACAAACACAGCACATCCCGCTTTCAGTGAGTGCAGGGTATTAAAAAGATATCCTAGAGACAGCAGATCCAGCTCGCTTATCCTAATCTATGATATCTTATCTTATCTCAGTATGCTCAAAGAAACAATATACCCTCTTTATACACTTCCAAGGGTATCTGCTATACATATATAATAACTGACTGGACTTGACTAGAACGTAAAAGAGGGTATGTATGTATGGTTGATGTACTCTCAATGCATTTGGGAATGTTAGAAATATGTGACTGGCTTGACATGACTACAATGAAATTTCCATTAACAATCACTTAAATAATAAATTGAATATATATAAATATAGGTAAAGGTGTTTCAAGGGGAATAGCTAAATGGATATCAAGATGGTTTGTCTAAGCTAACAGCTGGCCTGGAGCTGATACACCAATATAACATTTAACATTAACATTTAACACTTAACATTAACATTATTTAACAAAACTTACCTCAGCATGTGCCGCCTCCTGTGAATCTCCTGTTGTCGGCTCCTGTCGCCACATCAGCATGATCACATGATCAGCGCCTGTTAACCAATGCTCGCGCAGTCGCTTGGCCAGCTCGCTGATACGGAGGCCGAGGGACATCTCGTCCATTTAGTTGTAACAGGGTATCTCCAATGCAAATGCCACCCAATTGGGCATTCGAACCGCTCTGCACACCGCTGACCCACGGATACGGATCCCAGGGTGCACGACTCAAATTCAAGCCCAGAGCACCATTCGGTGCCTTCACAATGCATTGCTGCAGCATAATCACCGAGCTGTAAGACAAAAAAAGTGAGACTCTAATATACAGGGCCAATACATATAGATATATATATATTTATATTCAACTTATGTGCTACGTGTATCTACACTCGCTTGTTGACACCTTCAAGGGCGCACGTTCAAGACATTTGAAGTAATTTATATATTAGCTTACGCATGCACAGAGCAGCGAGTGGGCTTCCACAGCCAACGATGGCTGAAATGTGGCGGAATGCATGGAATGGGAATAACATAAATTTTAGTTCATTTTCAACACCTCAAAATGTGTTGCCAGACGTGCAGACACACAGAGAGAGAGATGGAGAGAGAGGAAGGGAGGGAGAGGGAGTTGTATGCAATATCAAAACACATCCATATAATATTGAAAAACAAGTGAGAGAATGCCTCAGAAAACTTCCGACTGGAAGTTACTCGCAAGCTGCCAAAGTTTTCTAAAGTGGAATATAAGCGCATAAACAATACAATTGAAGACATGCACATAAGAGAATCATATAACTAGGAGAACATAAGATCTACTAAAAGAAATCCTATTTTAAGAATCTTATGTTATATATCTAAAGTAGTTACTAAATATAATGTGTCTTATCTGCAAAGCAAATTTACAAAATCTAGATGTAATACTGTCTTCAGTATTTCGCCAGAAAAATCGATATATCATTAATAATCTTTATAATATAAACGAGATGATTTATTTACTAAAACTAACAATTTAATTATACATATTTCATATAATGAAAATTTCAAGTAACTAGCTTTTAAAGCTCCTGAGTTTATGCCAGTCAGCCCAATACAATATAACTATATTTAAAGATATAATAGAAATGACAAGAGATATTGAATAAAAATAATAATATTATGCTGCGTATATTGTACATAAATAAGTATTTCAAATTCTAAGTGTCTAGCTTTGGTAGTTCTCGAGTTCTGTCACAAAATGGATATGAAGATATAATAGAAAATGTCATGTGATAATGAATAAAACTGATCATATTCCATTGCATTCACTATATATAAATATAAATTTCTGATTTCAAGCAATAGTCTTTAAGTTATGCAAGAAAATTCTATAAAAATTTCGATATTTAACGATATAATAGAAACGGCTTGAAATATAGATTGAAACTGTTTGTATGTTACGTTTTTCTGTTATATTATACAATATTTATTTCAAAGTTCAAGTCTTTTAGCTTTAAACAGTTCTCGAGATCAATGAGTCCAACTTGAAGAAGAAGCAACAGAATCGACATCTCCATGCTAACTCATCCCAACTCAGCAACCTGTTTACTACTTTCGCCCTACTGCTGCCTTTTTGAGGCATTTACCCATACTACAGGGTTATACATATATGTATACAGAGCGAAATGAAATGAAAGCCGCTGGTTTGGTTTGGGACCCATTTCAAGGTTCGGTTTTGGCATGCAGCACACGTAGCAAACGCTTGCGTACCTCAATCAGCATCGGCATTTTTCTATTTCTTAACGATTCGAGAGGAGGTGCGCGCTGCTTATAAATTTTTGCACCTTGGCCAAGCACAATTAATTAGCCGGCTGTTGAAAGTTGCCACGAAAGAACTTTTGCCTACTGTTCGAAATTAAGCATACGCCGCATTAGCCGCACTTGCCGCAACTGGCTGGCAAAATAGCGTCAAATTACGCACATAAATCAAAAGTGGTGGCAAAACTTTGGCATTGCAATCACTGAAAACAAATACCAGAAAAACAAAATAGAAAAATGTGAACGAATAACGAATTAAATCAATTAAGATCACCATGTATAGCCACGCATACATACATACGTACATACGTACATCACAGCCGGAACTGCGAATCGAGAGTTGCTGTAATTTGTACGAATGAGTCGCGGCGGGCAAGACAAGTTCAAGTACATCAAGTATACGCAGTAGAGGCCGCTGTCAAACAGCATCCGCAAAAGCTGTTGAGCGTGCTCAACTATTTGAATACCCTGTAGTCAATCTTGATGTAGTTAATGAACATTTTTTTTAAATTTGTAAATACTTTAAAGACTCAACTATTGGCATACCCTGTATGAAAAATGCTTAAATATATATATATAACTCCTATATGTACATATATAACTAGAGTACTCTTAAGATTTCTTAAGCATTTAAGTTATATTTTGTATGCTTAGCTTGTTGCTGTTGTTACCCTGTAATTTATAAAAATGCCAGAACAGAAAAGATGCAGAATTTGTTGATACAAATTCTTTAAATGTTTATATTCATTGCGCGATTGCTAATATAGCCTATACATAATGAAAGTTTATAGCGATATCAAAGAATTATGTAAAATGCAATCCAAAAGCCTGCAGAGTTTAAAAGGTTTTGATAAAAATATAAAATAAATACATTCATTAGAAATTTAAGTATTTGTATACTCTGTAAGCAAATTGAATTAACTTTCTAAAATATAAAAACATATGTAGAAAATATGATTTCCCAAGTTCAGTTCCGCAATCTTAAAGAAAAATGTATATATTTGTTGTCATTGTTGTCTGGCTGTTGTTATACCCTGTAACTAATGCACATATATGTAAGAAATTTAAATAAAGGCAAACCTATAGATGCAAAATGTACATAATGTATATGTATCTGAAAACATTCATTAAATTGTCAATGCATCTATCTATTGCATGCCACACACTATTCATATACCCTATGAAATAGTATATGTTACTTAATTTCTTTTCTCTTTGATAGTTCGTGTAAATCTGCGAGTCGAGCATGCTCGACCAGAACTCACCTAAATTGTATATCATTTCATTATTCTATTTCTATTTCTATTTCATAATTCAGTGTTTATTACTTCTATACTATTTACTTGGCGAGCTACCCATTTAGAGGAATGAACAAATTTGCTATGCAATAGTGAACAGCATTCAATTATACACACACAAACACACACACACATATACATACATATATACTTACGCAGTAAACTGGCTTAAACGCGCTTCCACTTCACTTCTTGTTTGGCATTGGCCATGAAATTTGTGTGACGTCAAACGCGTTCACGCGTTCATAATGGAAAGGTAAAAAGCGAATGTCATAATTAAAGCGAAGAAAACTTGGGCAAAGTCTTTGCACCGAGCAGTTACGCAGATTGTAAACCAAAAATTAATTACCCAATTTTCATATATAAATTTAAATGTCATAATTAATAAAGTTAGTTAATATTAAAAGGTATTTCGAATACATGTATACTTATTTATTTTAATACTAAGATTAGAAGAATAGAAGCTAACGGACACTAATTAATGCGGACTCCATGCAATATGCATTAATACTCGCTCTAAAACTGTGAACGATTCAGTGCTGTTCCTATGTGACGGGCCCCCAAGGGGCGTTTATCTACATACATATATCTTATGATTTAATAGAATAAACTTTCTATTATAATATTCAATTGATAATAGAAGTTAAAGCTCAGATTAATTCTGATGCAACTGCAACACAATTTCAATAATCCATAATATAAAAAATTCTTGATTAAAGTGTTAAAAAGGCAAAAGCAAATCATTTTGGGATAGAGAAAATTGTATGATTCCAACATTTGAAGCCCCTGAGTCAGTGGCTCTAATGAAAAAAAATATATATATACATATACAGTAGAATCCGGTTATAACGACGTCGCTTATAGCGTTCGTACGAAACGACGACGAAAATTCTAGTGCACATAGAAAACTTATGAGAAAACTTGTATGGCTATAGCGTCTCTCGGCTATAACGACGTTTCCTTAAGCGTTTTTATAACCATATACCACTGTATACATTTTAAATTTTTTATCTATAGAAACTAAAGAGCAAAAGCTCAGATCCTATACGCACTAGTGTCTTGCTATTTCTTAAGAACCGAAACTATTTTCAGTACAATTGCATGTAACTGTATATGTAAAATTCCAAAGCTCTAGCTTCAATATCAATTGAACACAATGTATGAAGCACATATAACAGTTTCCAATATGCCACGCCCCCACCTGGGACGGGCTCGTTCACTCATATGAATAGCAAATCATATTTCAACATTCCATCGAGAGCAGAACAAACTGTTACACAAAACCAATATACCTCACTTCACTTCACGAGCGAGCACAAAAGCAAGCCTAGTTACACACATTTAAATGTCTTAACTTTAACGCTAATTAGCCAACATCAATCGCTTCATAATGCGCTCCAATAAATTCAATTGAATTTATGTTTTTCCATTATAAATTGCAACATTTACCGTTATACGTAATTTATTTGGTTTCAATAACAATTTGAATGATGTTTAGTTCGGAAGCAAACGCTTCTAAATGAACTAATCAGTGACGCGCGCGTAATGTAACTAAAGCAACGGAATTGTTAGCCCAACAGCTGACACCAAAAAAACAAAAAACAAACAAAAATAAACAGCTGTTGCAATGTAATGCAAGCAAAAAAAAAAACAACATACAAACACACAAACATACATATGTACTTACATGCGAGCACATGCAAGCTAAAGATATGCAAACAGACAAACATAAATAGCGCCATACATACACACACACACAGACGCGAGCACATGCGTGCAAGCGAAATATACGCAAACATGCATACATACCGACATAACGGCAAATATATGTACATATGAGCAAATGAGTGCAAGCAAAAGAAATACAAACAGACAAGCATTCACATCAGCGCACATGCGTGCACGAGTGTGTGTGTGTGTCTGTGTGAGTAAAATTAACAGTGATTTTTTTTGCCGCTTTCGTTTTCAGCCAATGACCAGCAAGGCGAGACAAAAACAACAACAACAACAAGAGCACGCGAGCATTGCGTCACCGTTACACAAATGCAGCAACAGCAAAAACAAAACGCGAAAAAAAAACCCAAAACAAAAACAAAATCCAGCGAACGTTCGACAGAGACCCAAAAACCTCAAACAGTAAAAATTCGCTGCGCGCATGCGAGCAGCGCAATCGCAGCCCACTTCGACAGCAATTACAAATGCATATACATATGTATGTATGTATGTATGTATGTATGTATTTACAATGTGTGTGAGTTTGTATTCGTATGTATTTACATAAATATTTACAATAAATGTTGTTTACACACATTTATGTTAGCTAAACACAACAAAAAATTGTTTACATTGATTTTGTTCCTGTTCCTATACAATTTGGAAGCTAGCAAAAAAGAAAAAACTACCATTAAAATAACAAACACACTTCAACAAAATTCAAGTTTTTTATGAAGTGTTAGAATTCGCAAGAGATCTTTGCGTCTATAAATAACTATAAACTATAATTAATAAGGCTACATCAAAATCTTGTATGCTTGTGTATAACAGTGTGCTTTATAGCAAACACTTACTAAACGCGTCTTATAAAGTAAATTTATTTAGACTACGTTTAGTCTCTTCAAAATAAATAAAGTGTTTTACTCATGTAGCACAGTGCTTGCAATAAGTTACTCAACAAAATTATATATGGAAATCTGCTAACAATTAAATTTTTATAACACTAACTTTTAACGTTCTTTTATTAAAAGTGTTTTAGAATGTACATACATATTAAAATTGAACAAAATTGACTGCTTAGTATTATAGAAAATATTTTTATCATATATGCATTATTGTGGCACTCACTCAAGAAGTGAATAATTTTGTTTTTCAAATAAAACTGTTATACATGTGCACTACAGACTTCGTAGCTGCAAAATTTTGTACTATTCGTATTATGTTTTACATGTAAACTGTTATACATTTAAACTGTTATACATGTAAACTGTTTTAAATTTCTATTTTTCTTACCCAAAAAGAACTTTATAGCTTTACAAATGTTTACACAAGTTGTTATGCTGCATATAACATTTTTTGGTATATGTGAAAATGTATGTAACAGGCAGAAGGAGAAGTCGTAGACCCCACAAAGTATATTTCTTAATCATAATCGTCAAAATGATATATTAAAGACTGTCATACATATAACACAATGATTTTTAGCTGATGCCTCATTCCTTTAAGTTAAGATATAACTAGAGAATAACACTTTTTTCCGCTTCATATCACTTCATGATTGTGCCTCAATTCTTTGTTGTCCAGTGTAAGCTGATTGCAGCAGAGCTTTTCGTATCAAGACACTAGCGCGAAGGTCATTTTATTCATTAATATAAAGTCTTAATGATTAGCCAAGAAAGTTTACTGGCAGCAGAAGCGGATGAAGCAGAAGAGAAGGAGAAGGAAAAAGAAAAAGAAGCAGAAGATGAAGACACAGAACACAAAGCACACACAAATGATACAAATGATATATATCTTTTCACATTTTACAGCTGATTCCATACACATAGGTCAACTGTTGTGATTGGCATAGCTCCACAATTCTTTCAACTTACTTAATTACTTGAACTTAATTTATTATTGCTATTATCGAGTGGTAAACAGCACACGCGAAACTCGTGCCGGTACCACAACTCAACTTCCACTTCGCGTTCAGCGTCACCTGCGCAAACTCAAAGAGCTAAAAGCAAACTGCGACTTCGCAACGCCAAGCTGAAGTCACAGTCGCAGTCGCAGTCGCAGTCGCCAAGCTCAGCTAAACATAGCACAGCACAGCTGACCTTAGCTTTAAAGCGCCATCTGCAGCAAGCTTTCGATACCCTGTACGCGCCATTGTGGGGCATATTGAATGAATGCAAATCGTAGAAGATGTAAGTATCTATGTGTTGTTATTGATCAGCTTTAACTCTTGTTGTTCCCGGCTATTCACCTGTTTAAGAATTTCTATCTCGAGAACCATAAGAGCTATAGATTTGAAATTTGACATATTTATTCTTTGTGTTACGCAAATTTTAGTTATAATTATTTGTATGCAATATTCCAAACGATTTATTTGATAATGATCAAAATCGTTTTATTAACTGGATTTTATGGCATAGCTCAAAAGCCATTAAAGCTAGAAACATTAAATTTGGTATGAAGGCTTCTGCAATAAATACACAGATTATACGAAATTTGTATTTCAGATATTCCTCTTATTTTATTCAAAATTTAATACAAAAATTATGTTTCTGAAAATTTAACTTCAAATTTAGTATGCACTTAATTCTTACTGCTCTTGTCAGATCTTGAAAATTTCATCAAGATCGAAAAGCTAGAAGCAGAGTTACATCAAACTAGTTTCCATAGTGGAGCGCTCTATGAAGCGCAAGAGTAACTGCTACTTAGTAAGCGTTGCTTGTGCATGTATGTGCCTATAAATATATGTATATTTTAGACGATAGCTACTTGGCAACTTTTCTAAGGTATCTACCAGTCACGCATATACTATACAGTTACACTTTACTAACAGTACTTTTCTTTTTGCTAATCAAATCGGAAACATTTAGTAAAGTTGTATTTTCCTTACTTAATTAAATCGTTTCATTTGTGTTTTCCAATTAAAAGTGTTTAACAAATTGCACAAATTTCATTTAATGCAATCCCTAAACAATTAATATTTCAGGGAGTTTACTGAACTTTTCTAATAAGTGGTTCGCCTTCGGATTAATAAAAACTAATTGTTGCTCGAAACTCGCCAATTGAAGGCATGAAATTTAATGCTCAAATGCTGAAGCTGCGGTAGCTCTTGCCTTTGACAGCGCCAATGATAGATGATGATAAGATACGATATATACAAATACAAATATATACAAATACAAATATATACAAATACACATATATATGTGTAGACTATTATACATATATGCAGATCTATAAAAGTTTAGTAAACAGCTTCCGTCATCAGCTTTAATTTGATATTATAATACAAATTAAAATAAAATGTTTGAATCTCGCCACTAAATGAGCTTTAATAGACTCTACGTGACTCACTGCGTCCAATCATTACCAGAATAGCCGACGTACATATGTGTGCACAATTGTTATCTGATGCTCGCCCAGGTAGATCGACAGAGTATATTGGCTTTCTATAAGCTATAAGCTGAATATATTATTGTTTATTGCTTATACGATTGTACTATTCAAAGATCTTCAGAATGAATAATAAATGTAGGTATGTAGGGTAAATAGTTCGGATCCCCAAACAAACGTATTCCGGGTACCCACAATGCGTGATATAAATTATATAGACCATTCATGAGGTCAAATGGTAAAATATCAATGGACTTCTATAATTTCTGCAATTTCTTGCTTTGCGAGCGAGCATTATGCAGTCGAGACTTTCCGCCTCGACTGGCCAACAATAACATAATTTAAACCAACTGTTCAAATGTTGCAATGACAATTCAATTCAAGTCGAGCAGTCTGCGAGAGCTGAAATATTTTGAATGCTAATGGATTTACCTATGTATGTATATATTTTCGTAGGCCCTACGAAAAGCTCTCTGTGGTGAATGCATCGTAGACAACGCTAAACGAGTATTTCATATGAAAACAAAAAACTCCAAATGTGGATGCTGTTTGATTGCCAAGCTCAGGCAAGAGTGAGCGTGAGTGAGAGAGAGAGAGAGAGCGAGAGATTGAGATAGCTCATCTAAACAGAGAAGCCAAATGCAAATCGAGAGTTTAGTATGTTTTGGTGTGAGCACGCGTTAGGCACGTAACGATTTAGATGCTCCGCGGTTCGAGTTCGGATTGCGCCAAAAAAAAAAAAAAATAAGAAAAACAGTAAAAGAAATAAAGCGCAAAGCAAAACAAAACAAAATACAGTTGACCTTAGACCGGCCACGTGTTAGATGCAAGCGGATAGCATACACACAACATCCACACCATCGATGGCCGCCAATCCTGTGGAACGCATTTCGGCTGTGCGCAGTGCTGCCAGTTTGGCAATTTAATGGCTAGATCTGGCCACTTTTAAAAAAATTTGCAACTTTTATTTTGTAAATGCTATTAGCCACAAATCTAGCAATTTTAAATTATTTTTTAGCAATTTCAGCAACTTTATTATAAAACTAGCAATTCGTATATTTTTCTTCAGTGATTTTGCATTTCTTATGCCTTTTTAGGATTAGGATATAGGAACTTGTATTTAACCCAGTTGTTCGATTATATCAACTAGTTTATGGTGTTTGATTGGTGAACAAGAACAAGATGCCGAAAGCTTATAAGCAAAGTTTCGTGATGCCTGGCTGCAAGATGACGAGTTCAAGCAATGGATTCGTAAGGATTGCACTGATCAAACACGAGCTTATTGTGCGTATCGCCAATCAACTATTAACGTAAAGCTTTTTGACATCCGCAACCACAGTGCGTCAAAAAAAAAAAAAAAAAAAAAAAAAAAAATGAGACTGTGATAGGCGTATGTACCCAAAAGAATAAGTTGCCTTTTGTTAGAAAATCAACCAAAACCGAGCAGCAGGAAGCAACATTATCCTTGCATATTGCTCAGCACACGGCGATTGCCGGCGATTACAGGTATGGACTAGAGCGACATGAAAAGTATTGCCATAACTATGATCTGACATATGAGTACTTGATTCAAATTACTGGTAGTGCGAGGTAGGAATGTGAAGCTGAGGAACTGGAAAATATTTTAAGTATTACTTAGTTATTATTTAGTTTCACTTTTTAGTTTTTTAGTTTCAATTTTTATTAAGTTGTTTCTAATTTGTATTTGTTTTTTGTTTGAAAATATATATGTATATTTGTTAAATATCAAAATTTTAATGGTTTAGCAATTTTTTTTGGCAATTTTCACAACATTTTTAGCTATTTTTAGCCACTTTTTTTTTCCAAATCTAGCAATTTTTGCTTAGGAGATTCTGGCAGCACTGGCTGTGCGTCTGCTAAGAATTCCGCGCGCTGCACCGCAGATTGAAGCGTATGGATTTCGTTTGACGCGCAGCAATTGGGATCCATATCCTTGGGTGAGTGATAATTAGAATTGAGTTAACTTTTAATTTATATACATACATATATATTTAATTGTAGGTGTGTGAGGTGGCTGCTGGCACACCTGCCGCGCTGCGCGGTCTTAAAGCCGGTGACTGCATTCTAAAGGTCAGTTTGGTTTATGCAAATATTTTTCAATTAAAAAGTGCTTGAAAATGAATCATGTAGCTACAAATTTTAGATATATATAGCCAACTTTTACTTGCACACACAATTTGTTATCTCTTCAAATTTATTTTATCTATTTACATAGCCCGTGTATGCCCACATAGTGCCCTCTCTCTCACACACTCTTCAGTATGTGTGCTTAAGTGCTTAAGGCAGCCGTTAAAAATTTTATGTTACATTAACAGCAGTCGTTGCTTAACAGCGTAGGCCATTTAACGGCGTCTAAGCAGTGCAACTGCTTGACCTAAGCACAATCACACACACACACACACACAAAGCAGTTCAATTCAAACAAACAAAGAAATGTAAGCAAATTTTATATGTAAAAACTTTTTGTTCGATTAGGTTCCACATTGATGCAGCGTAGATTTAGATTCCACTAAGTCATTTTGAATTTATTATATGAAAGATATGAACAAACTTTTGTAGCTTAAGAATATGTTTTTGTTGAAATTCAAGCAGAAAGAGGAGTGTATAAAAATACCAAATATATGTACATATATATTCTTGATCGGTCCGAGCAGCCAAGCTTATTAAGCACTGCTTGATTTTTCCACTAATAAGCAGTAGAGCCTTAACAGCAGTCTGAGTTTAAATTTATTTCAAATTAATTAAAATCGATAGACAAATTTTTGTTGTTTTTTTTTTATTTTTTGTAAATCTAAGCTAAGCTAGTAAGCTAAGCTTACTATAATTGGTAAATAGACACCTTTTTAGTATATACGATAATAGAGAAAATCTGTTCTGTTCATATGCTAGATAGTATTCTATAACTTCAATTTTATAATTTCAGATAAATGATATAGATATTCTAGGCATGCGCATAGCCGAAGTAGCTGAAATAGTTAAGAGCCGCAAGGATCAGGTGACGATTCTCTGCTGGAACAGCAATTGCCAGCTGGACAGTGAGGAGAACGTAAGTGGAAATTATAATATTACAATAATATAATAAATTAGAATAGAATAATATAATTATAATAATATATAATGATATCTTCAACCTCTCCTCCAGACTATCTGCTGTGTGCCCATGCCGGTTGCCTTCAAGCGCCTTGTCATCATTGTGGACAGCATTCTGCGAGTTATCGAGTGCCCCGTCTGCAGATCCCTGATAACGCCGCCAGTTCTGCAGTGCCAGAACGGACATTTGCTCTGCCTCGAGTGTCGCATTCGCACCGAGACGTGTCCCGTGTGCCGGGGATATTTCACTCCGATTCGTTCCTCCGTTGCCGAAGAGATATATTCGGTGCTCGCTCTGACCTTTGAGCGCCTTCTGCCTCAGGGTAAATTTCGTCAACGATTTTTCGCCGATTTCACTTTGGATAAGAAAAACAATTGTGAACATTGTTCGGAGTCCAATAGCAGAAAGATATCTGCCGGTTCCTTGAAACTCGCAAAGTTCCTAAACAAATTCTTTAGTGCTCAAGCGGGAGCTGCAATAGAAACAAGTCTGAATCCAAAGGATATTCACACATCGTATCGCCAGTTGAAACTGGAGCAGGAAAATATTTCTAGCTGAAAATGGAAATTTGTTAAATTTATTTGAATATAAATCAAAAATTTATTTGAATGGGTTTATTTCTATGATTTCTATGCACTACATAGAACTTGTTATGAAACTTTTTTCTATTATAATTGGCAATTAAAGTCGTGGTATACATATATATATATATATATATATTTATAAATATTCCTATATGAGGACGAGTCCATCTACTCCTACTTATCGGATTTTGTATAAACCTATTTGTATATAAACCTATTTCAATTGAAAAACCAGCTTTACGAAGCGAACAGGGTATTTATTAGTCGAGCACGCCCGATTTGAAGTTGCTGACCAGTTTCCATGGCGTAACTATCTGCCTACGAAACCCATTTGTTCGAGTAGCTTCAGATTTTGCTTTGTCACACTTTCAATGAACCTAGTAAACCCGACTCACACATACCCTACATGGCTCACAGAGAACTCTCTGAGACTAACAAAATAAAAATACAGCAAATTCAAGCCAAAAGCCAAGTTAAATTTTTCTCTTTGTATGTGCACTACATATATAAGTATGTGTGTAAGGCCTGTCTAAGAAAATTCTCTCAAACCACAAATCACTTTTCCTTAAACTCCATAGAATATTAACCAGAAAATGCACTTACAACAAATCATTGAGAGGAAATTATTTTACTATTATTTCTGCTGTCAATTGCAGCACGCACACCAAATGCTTCTTACAACATGCAATATTATAATACATATTTCTAATTGTATATAAAACACTTTTGACGTTTGCAACTAAAAGGAAAAATAAGTTCAAGTGCTCTAAGTGCAAGACTAGTAAATACTCTCTAAGTAGATGGGAATTTGTTGTATGCATAATAGTGCTTTTTTTACTTTATCCATATATCGATATTTATCGATATTTCAAAAACTACCAGAAATATTCAATGAAAATGATTAAATTCTTGTAAGTAATATATGCAAAAATATATATTTAGAATGTCAAGTCTCTAGCTTTAATAAGTCTCGAGATTTACTCATTAATAATAGGCGAATGTCAAGAAAAAGTCTCGTGTATAGCTCATTAAGCTTATATAGAGCAAGTGAATATCTTGTTTATAGTTAGTGCACATTGCCTGTCACATAAAAGGCCACATAAGCGATATACCCCACTTGCCTGCTCTCACTACGTACAGGGCATTAACAATAGTGTTTGTCAGGTCAAGCTGGGCTTTAAGCAAGTGTCAAGGAAAGCGACGATATGACCCCGTTGTAGTCAGGCGCAGTCCGTCAGATTGGATTGGCAGAAGGCGTGAACACGGACCGCAGCGAGCAATTTTCTGCTGTCTGCAGGACAAAACGACGTACAAAGGAGCACGGACGATGGACGTCGCAGCACGGCCGGATGATGGAGGCTCAGATTAAAACGTCATCAAAACCGGAAGTGGCAGTTTAATTTAAGCGCGTTAATTGAATTCTATTTTGCGTCATCCTGATGCGGGAATTGATTTTCTGATAATGATTTCTGCTGCCACTGTTGCTGCTGTTGCTGTTGCTGTTGCTGCTGGCATCGTCAACAGTGAACAGCTTGGAAAAGGCTTCGACAAACTTTAATTACAGACTCTATGGTTCATTATGCAGGCTCAGTGCACGGCGGCGACATCCTTCGTCGGCAAATGCGAATGCCAAAAGGAAATTGTGTAAATTAATGTTTTTGTTACACTTTACCTTATTTCGCTTTGCTTTTCGCCTACTTCATCTACTGCACCTCCTTCAACTGCTTCGTCTTCGTCTTCTTCAGTTTTTGTGGTCTGATTCGGTTCGTCGAAATGCAAGCGGCACAAACGTTTTCTAATTGCATTTCATTATCAATTGAAAATAATTATCGTCTCGTAGTAATTGGCAAAAATAAACAAAGCAAGCACTTGGGATATTGATGGATATTCCTGAGAATACTCCTGTTGTTGCTGTACTTCAATAGGCAATATTATGCAGCTATAAGTGCTCAATATTATATAAAGCTATAACAGAAAGAAATTTTATTCTATAAAATGAGTTATACTTTATTTTTATGAAGCTTCATAAGGAATATAGCTATCATACTAGTTTCTTTTGTTTCTTTTGAAAAATGAGTTATACTTGATTTTTTTTTGGCTATAACAAAGATTATTCAGGAAAAGACTTATTCATATTCTGTATTTGCTGTACTAGAAGAGCTATGCTGAAAAAACCAAAAAGATATATTGATATTTATCGATATTATGCAAATGAGTTAAGTAATTTAAAAAAGTTTTTGAATGCAAATGCGTGTGATATTATTAAACATAAATCTAAATTTTCAAGTCTCTAGCTTTTATAGCTCTCGAGATTGACGCATTAATGTAGAAATACCTCTTGGAACAATACAGCACAGAATCGATGACAACTGCTCCTTTTCACTCCATTTTCACTGCTTTTTCTGTTTAATTATTACTAACTAATATCTGACAGTTTATAAAAAAAGGCTAGTTCTGGCCACAAAAAGGCTAAATTGCTTAGCACTAGTTTTAAATCAATGACTCTATGCTAATATGTAGTACACTAATATGTGACACTTTCTTTGCCTCTCACTCTCTCATATTCCCTATTTCTCTCTCTCTCTCTCTCTCTCTGTCTCTCTCTCGCTCTCTGTCTCTCTCTCGCTCGCACAATTGCAAATTTGGAAAATCTTTTAATGATGCAGCTGTTACACATAAGGCAAAGTCTTTGCTAAAGTTTTCCAAACTATTGTTGTTGTTGTTGCTGTCGTTAATGCATCTGTTGTTGTTGCAGGGAAAGTATAACGGTACAACATGTGCGGTTGTCATAAATTTAATGCCAGAAGAGCATTTACCTGCCGGAAAAGCTTCTAATTACGCTCAGGTAACAAGTTTTCTTTCCACATATACATACTATATACAGATAATGTTCACATCTATAATATAGACGTATGTGTATATAGATAAGCATTATAGAAGTAATTTTCTTGATGGATAAAGTTGGGTGTGACAAAAACTGGAAACTCATTTCAATAATTCCCCTGTGACAATATTTAATGTCATCAATGAAAATCATTTATTTAATTAAAAATGAAAACGTGATCTCACCTGCTAGACAAATCAAAAGCGAAACGACAATATTGTAAAATTGCTGTAAATTGTATGAAATGAAAATAAGACGAAAAAAAAATTAAGCTGAATCAAAAAATATTGGTTCAGGGGGCAGTGTGATCGACTAGCAGTTGCCCTGGATATCAATTTGTAACCCAAGACCAGACTATATAAATTGTTAAAGTGAAGTAAGAACTAATAAATGGCTAATGTCTTTTAAAGTCTTCCTGTTACGGTCTAAAACTGAAATTCACTTCACGATATTTAAAGATATAACAAAAGTATGCAGAGATTAACGGTAAAAATATATTATACATATTTATATATACAACACTCAATATTTCAAATTTCAAGTCTCTATCAAAAACAATTCTCAAGATCCTCGCAATCAAAGAAATAAACAGAGGAACCTATGATCCGCTCTTCCACGCCTCCTTCTCTCTTCCCCTATTACAGCACACACTAGAGCAATATACCCCACTTTCCTTAATGTAGTCCAGGGTATCAAAAAGGCACGATGTCAGCGTAAACTTAATTACAGTCCATAGGCGTGTTTATCATTCGAACATTGCTTTCATTTGCGTGCGCCCTGATTATATTAAAATGAATCAATGTGACTTTCAAGAGTGGAAAAAAACTCAATTATTAAATTAAAATGCGCTGCCACAGGCGCAATTTTTCCCCTTTGCCTAGACAAACTCAATTTATGTTAAGATTCGTTTATTGAAATATTAATATCTCTATAAAATCTGCACAACACACAAACAGTTTGAGTAAAAGAGTTGCAAAATATGCAGCAACTGTGCAGCGGCGACATAAATTAAAATTTCATTGATTAGAAAATTGTAAATGCATGGAATTTCCACGTATCATCGTGTGCCAATCTCACAATTTGCATAATTGCTAACGGAAACGACAAACCCAGAGCAAAAAGAAAAATAAACCGTTAGTTTTGCCAGCCGACAACCAATGGCCAAACAGCCTGAGCTAGAGCCTGAGGCCAGAGAGTGCACATAAATATGAACGAAACGTAAGCGACGCACAGTGTCGCTGTAAATACTGTGGGAGGGATAAACTGAAGAGCGTGCGGTAAGCTCTTTATACTACTGTAGCAATGTGTATGTGTGTGTGAGTGAGTGCTCATGCGAATAGATGAATCGCTGAAATGAAGAGCGCGCATTAAGCTCTTTATAATGCTGTGTGTGTGTCCAAATGAATTGCAGGGATCACTAAATTTGCAGAGAGCATTTATGCGATGAGCGCATAAAGTGGACAATGGTAGACAATGTAATCGTGCAGTAGTGTTGTTTATATGCGTTTCAGGCGCAAACTGCAGAGAATGAGCGTAACACAGAGAGAGAGAGAAAGCAGGTATGGTTGATATTAGAACTGGACATATGCCGTTATCTACGTAATTTAGTCAGCTGAACGCAATCATTGGCGGATTGTGTGGGCGTGCAGAATTGTGTGCGCTCACACCATTCTCCCTCTCTCGCTCGTATTTATTATTGGTTTAGTAAAAATGTTAGGCTTAGCATGGACGACAACCTAATGAAGCCATTTTGTTATGTTAAATTATCAACTGTATTTACATATAAGGAGAGAGGGAGACGGATCTATATTTATATGCGCGTTTGTATATGCTTTCATATAACGTTTGCTGATTAACACATATCATTTGAAGCATGTTGGGCTAAGCAGTTACACGCATTTAGCACCGCATTGTGTAATTTTCATAAAAGTTCATGACCTCGGGTCGTATGAAATGGCCGCCTATGCGCCCTTGTGTTCGTAAATATTTAGCTCCATGGCGCATATTGCTTGCAGTTTTGCCACTCGAAAAAAAAAAAAAAATAAAATATATATATATACATGAAAAAAAAAAAAAAATGAAAACAGAAAACAGAGGACAACAACAAAATCGTCGGGCACTTGTAGCCACAGCATGCAGTCTGTTATATGACAAAGCGAAAGCTCCAAATTGGGCTCCTGCTCATGCTTTATGGATATTTTCGTTTTGACGCTGCATGTTTCCGTTGCACTGCTTTTAATTGCTTTACATTTTGTTGTTTAACATACTCGTTCGCGTAGTGAATAGGGTATATTAGTTGTGTGTAATGTGAGTCCAAAGTTTTTTATATGGAATGTTGTATTCTTGACACAATGGAACAATGGTCAAATCAGAAATTCATATATCTCATTTATCTTTAGTATATACTAATCTTGCTTAATATGAAACTGTCTCTCTCTCTCTCTCTTTCTATCTATCTCTTTATCTCTCTTACATCTTGCAGGTGTATCATGCAGTCGTCAACACTCTCTGCATCCTTTTTACTTGTTATTCTATATATATGAAAGTGTCTCTCTGTATACATACGTGTGTCCTAGTACAGCAATAGTTGGTAATGAAGCCCAGTCTCTGCCTGCATATTAACTAACGAACTCGCGGCGCTTTTAAATGCATGGCGAAGGGGCCGTTATTAGCCCCCGTCTAAAATGTCCCTGAGCCAAATTAGTGTTATTATTGTCAGAGTACAACGAATATAGAATCATATTATGAAAGCAAGAAGATGCTTTAAAGGCACGAAACAATTTAGATTATCACTTTTATAGGATATCCCATGCATTTGAGAGGTGATAAGATAAGAAGAAAAGTAGGAATAAGAATGAGCGGAAAGAGAAGGGACATGACGGCAAAAAGACAAGGACATAGGAAAAGAAAAGAGCAAAAGCAAGGATCATAGATAGATTCAAAGGATAGAAAAAGAGAAAACTAGATAGAGAAGTACCAGTTAAAGGAATTTTTGGAAAAGAAAAGCTTGACTAAAAAGAAAAACAATTTTCTTGAAAAATGCAAATCTTTAAGGATATTTTTTATTTAAGTTATCAATTGACTAAAGCTCTACCCAAATGCTATATATGTCTGTATATACATACAAATATATACATATATAAGTTTAGAATCTATCAAGTATTGCTGGGCTTACATCTAAATTTAAAAGTTGGGAAGACATTTGCGAATCACTTCAAATGGGTGTAAATAAAATGAATGTTTGGACTTATGGAACTAGCATTACATCTAAACACTGTCTTTCGTGACTTAGAGCTATGAAAACAATTGACTATTTACATTATTTCTGAGATCTTTTGCATAGAATATAAATATTTGGCAATCTCACTTAAAGTTAATGGATCTTCTCCCGCTCTCTCTCTTTCTATCTTATATGAACTGAAGATCGTAATTTTGGAAATCGTTTTCAATCTGATTATTGTCTAGTGGACTCTTTGGTCTCTTGGCAGGGATTGTATCAAAGGCATCCGTCAGATACTTTCGCACATATTCAAACGAAACGAATTCGTTCAGTTGGCACTTGGAGGCTACACCAGAGCTTTGCAGCTCGCTAGGCAACAACTGCTCGAGTTCTTCGAACTTTTGCAGATTTTCTTGGTAGTTCTGATTAGTCGTTTCGGATGTGCCATAAATGCCAACAGCTTCCGTCCCCGAGGCAGCTTTGCTCATGTAACAATCGAAGTTGTCGTAGCTGGCGTTCGCGTAGCTCTCGGTAGCTGCTTCGCTCTGTTGCTGCTCCACGATGACAATGCAATTGGAGAGTTCCGTGGAGGTGGGATTCTCGGCCAGGTTTTGTAGATTCTCGTCGCCTTCGTAGTGCATCAGCTGCGTCGCTTCACTGCAACTGCTGCTGCGCTGCGTTCGCTGCTCAGCCTCAGTCGGCTCCTTCGTGACCACAGCCGACTCCGAGCTGCGTCGTGTCTTGGCCGTTTTACGGCCACATCCATTGGCTGTTCCGCTCGCCGACTTGCGTCGCAAGAGTCCGTGATTCTTGACGTGCTTGCGCAGGCTCGAGGGATCCGTATAGCGCTTGGTGCAGCCCGGCAGCTGACACGCATACGGTTTCTGTTGTTAAAAGAAGAAGAAGACAGAGAGGAATCTGTTATTATTTGATCCATTTATGTGTGTATTTAAGCCACAGATGCCAGCCCAATTGTATGCTATGCATACATATCAGCAGCAGCTGGAAAATGTGAAAATCGGGTATATTGGTTTTGTTGTGATGTATGTAATAAGCAGAGAAAGCTGTCAATTTTAAGTATATTCATAATCCTACTCCAAGGGCTTAAAGCAAAAGCTGAGCAAAGGATTACAGGGTATATTCTAGTCATTCACCGCCAGTTCAAACACTCTCGAATGGCAAATCGTTGCATGTTGAACTTGTTTATTCAGGCATTGTCCACGTTGACCGCGAGGCCTGCCCTTCTAGCATCCGAATTGAGCAATAAGGGCGCAAAAGCACACACACACACACAAACACACACACACACACACACACATACTCATGTGATTGGCTGACTGTCAACGTTTGGGATGCGTGCAGTGGAAAGCAGCTTAAGCCTAGGCATAACTCGTTTAGTTTATTCAATTTCTCAGCTGCTGCTGCTGTTGCGTCGTTTTTGCCTTGTCGATCTCTGAATGCTGGGCCTGCTTTGCTCTCTATTGTCGTGATTGGCCTGGGCGCACTTTCTGGCCAACACGTAAAAACTATAAATCAATCAGGCAAATGTGCAGATGTCACGGCGCCAGCCAGAAGCGACGCGAGCCACAATTTCTACCAAAATAGTACAGCTCACATATTCCACTTTTTTTTCGTCTCTCAGTTCTAGCAGCTCAGATAGAACAAATGCGACTTCAACTTTAAGCTGCACTTGAGCGTAGCTGATAGTGGGAGATGGTAATGCGGCTGCTAGGCGACCAAATGCCGCGAGCATTTCAATTTCCTTTGACACGGATAGCAAATTGCTTGCATATCGTAGCCATATACACAAAGACATACACATACACACAGCAAGAGGGGGAGAGAGAGAGCAATAATGGGAAGTGCTCAACTAAAAGATACCCTGAAATTTGCTTTAAACTAAATTTGCAGTCGTTAAAGGCTGTTTGTGTAATTGTTGTTTCATTTTCTTTCTGCAACAATACCCATATCTGGAATATTTTCTTAAATAACTCGAGTTCTAAATATACATTTTGATTGAAATTTTCAGGAAATAATTAAAACATATAGCTACACATATGTACCCAAGTACGAGACGCTACACTCTGGAAAAAAATTGTTCACAATTCCTTCAAATGATTGAGACATCAACAAAATAAATTTTAATATAAGCATATTGGGGTTTTCAGTTTTTAAGGTCTTTAAATTACAAATCCAAATTGAAATAGATATTTATCGATATAATGCAAATGAGAGCAGATAGCAAATAAAACAAATAAATGCATGATGCATGTGCTTTACAAGCATTTATATTTCGAATTTCAAGTAGCTAGCTTTTATACTACTCGAGATCCATGAGTTCATATGCATGGACAAGATGGAAAACATGGCTAAATTGACTTAGTTATATACACTACTCCTCTTGCATGTTACATAAATGTGAGCAAAACCAATATACCCGATTCGCCCCCACATCAATAGAGTACAGGGTATAGGAAAAAACGTATTAAGAGAAAGAGAGAGATAGGGAGAGAGAGGAGAGAGAGCGCGCGATGGACTACTCACCGTATCGTAGTGTGTTCTTTGATGTTTCGCACGATCCGAGCTGTTGCTGAACGCTTTAAGGCAACCTTTATATTGACAGCCATAAGGCCGCTCACCTGTGTGCGAGCGCTGATGAATTTTCAAATTTTCGAGACGTGAAAAGGCTTTATTGCAGCCCGGAAACTGTAATGAAAAGAGTTTAAAAATGGGGTTATTGAAATGGCAACTCGCAGCAGCAATATAACAGTTGTATAACACTTGTATAGCGGGCACTACTGCACAGAAGAGAACCCATATTTTTTTTTGTCACCTTTGAGCTTTTGGCAGGTGTGGCCATGGAGGGCAAAAAAAAAACGTAAGTGCTAGGCAAATCAAGTCATCGCGGCACTCGGGCGTGGCATCAGAAAATATCCATTTGAAAGAGAATCGAAAACTTGACACGGCCCACGAAATGCCATTAGTATTATCTCGACTCCATTTCAAGTGCCTCGAGCGGAGCGCAGCGCTCTCAAATATCCTGTTTACTTAATGATGTTTATGCTGTCACCGTGATAAATATGAACTCTGTCTGGCGTGGCTCTAAAAATATGTATCTATTGCCCAGATGGCAAGGGATATTTACTTTCTGTTTATTCAGTTGAACCACAACAAACATATTTTCTATTTTTTATCTAAATAAAACCCATTTCTAAAGCAAGCTGATTCCCATTGAAAATTGTAAACGATGTAAATTCGAATAACTGAGACATTATGCATATCAAAATATTAATAAATAATAATAAATTTAATATATATATATTATAGAATATACATATATGTCATAATTATCTTTATATAAGGAATTTTAATATATGATCAATTTTATATATGAGATAAATATCTATATAATATATAATCAGTTTTTTATCTATATAAATATTTGAATATTGAAAAAAAATTTTAAAATTATATCACATCAAATTGATATTTAATCAAATAAATTGATTTTATTTATGATCTGCAACTTTGATATTACTTGGCTTGAAAATATTATATAGATTCTATATTCAGACTGAAGACAATCTATTAGACTAAATATTCCTTTATACATGAGATGCTTGGCCTTAACAAATATCGAATAGCGAATCAAACCCTGCCTAATATGTGCTCTTATATACTTCAACTCCCAACTCACCGGACATTTGTTGGGCTTCTCGCCGCTGTGCACGCGCATGTGGATCAGTAGCTTGTAGCGCGCATTGAAGGGCTTGTAGCGCCTGGAGCAATTCAGCCAGAAGCAGGAGAAATCCTCGCCCTTGCGCACATCCACATGGCACTTCTCGATGTGCTCGACGAAGAGATGCTGCTGCATGAACTCCATGTTGCAGTCGGTCCAGTGGCAGATCAATGGCACAGACTCTTCGCGATCAGCATCGAGCGGATCGTCGCATTTCTTGGGCATGGCGAATACATCATCTAGATCCTCATCCTCATCCTTGTCCACTTCAGCATCATCTGCATCGTCCACATCCTCGTCATCATCATCACTGGCCAAATGCTGTTGCTCAGCTTTGATCAATTGCTGTTGCTGCTGCTGTTGCTGCTGTTGCTGTTGTTGTTGTTGCTGTTGCTGCTGCTGTTCATTGAGCACCAGCTCGTCCAGCTCTTCGATTGTCCATATGATTTTATGCTCACGATTTGGTTTCTCCATATGATTTTCTAGGTTCTCAGTTGGGAATTCCTTGGCATAATCATAGATCGCCTCGTCCTGCAATAGATTCGAATAGTCTCCATAGTTCTGGCAAATGGGCGCGCATTGCGGCGTGCCGAAAGTCGAGTTCATCGAGGGCAACTTCTGAGTTTGTTCCTCCTGCTTGATCGTCGACATTTGTTGATCGTAAATGTTGCATAGCTTGGGGGATGTTGTCTGAGCTGTTGCTGCTGCTGTTGTTGTTGTTGTTGTTAGCTCGCTGAGATTAAAATTGAGCCAGGCATCCAGGTGGGGGGAGGAGCAGGGTGATTGATTCTTCGATTGGCAATTGACCTCGTCATAGTTAAAGTAATCAATATCCTGATTGGGATTAACTGTCTGACTGGCAGCACTGCAAGGTGTGTAGGGCGTCTGTGGCACCTGGGGCACCTGCATTAGACCATTGAACTGGGCATAACTTCCGCTCGGTCGATTATCCACTGTTAGCCGTGCTATATCCTCCGGCTCGAAGCGAAAGACATCCTCGCGATTGAGCTGCGTGTATTGACCCTGCTGATAGGGCATGCTCGTTGGCTCCGAGACGGCGCAGACGATATCATCGCGATCCTGCTCGGCCGTCGCATTGTAGCTATTGTAGTCACTGAACGCCGATGTGGGCGTCTCGCTGGCAAAGCACAGGTGCGAAAAGTCCGGAAATTGCATCTCATCACAGGTGAAATAACTGTTCGCCTTGCTGCTGCCACTATTCATTGGCAGCTCGTGGTGTGCGGTCGACGCACTCAGCGGCGGCGACATGAAGGCATCATAGCAAACATTTTCGCCATAGACTTTGCCCAGATTCGGCTTCGTTTGGCCAAAGAGCTCATCGCATTGGCCGGGTATGCTCAGTGGTAGCTGCTGTGACTTCATTGTGCCAGACATTGGGACATCTATAGATGCGAGAAGCTTTGTCACTTCCGGCACTCGAGACTCGAGACAACTCGAACAACTCGGCCAATTGCCAAGAAATACGAAATTCGACGCGGGAAATCCCAAAACACACACGCACACAAACACACGTGAATCTCTCTTGGACTCGATTTGAATAATTTTCTTTTTTTAGTATTTAGTTTTTCTTCGTCACTTTTCTCTAATTTTCTTTCTTTTTTTTGTGCTGTTCACACCACCGCGTTGTATCTGACAATAACTCGCAGTCCACTGGCTGCACGATATTTAAATGCCCGGAACGTAAAGAAAGATTCGTCCTGAGCTATGAGGCGATGGCGACGGCGACGGCGACGTCAACTGCGGCAGCTACGTAGACTGCGACTGCGACACCCTGTCAAGATCATCATTTGTTGTTGTTGTTGTTGTTGTTGTTGTTGTTGTTGTTGTTGTAGTGTTTGCTACTCTTCGAAGATTATTCTCCTTTACAAGCAAACGCACATGTGCGCCTCTTACAGCTGCAGCACTTTTAGTAATGATACCCTATAGCCCCTTTGATGAGAGAGGGGTATATTGTTTTGTGTAAAGCATAGGTAAGCAGACAGTTGGAGGTGTATATGAAATTATGAATTGTGTATCTATTTTTAAGCAGCATCAAGAGTGAAACTGTTTTACGTCGCTTCAACTAGCTTTCCTTTGTATAACTGGCCATCAATCTCTCCATATCTTCATCTATCGGCATATCTTCTATCGTACGGATATGCTTAAGTTGAGCTAGAGTAGATAGACTTTCTATTCTAAAAAGCTCAATCAAATCGGACTATCAAAACGAAAGTTATTAAAAAACGAAATTTTCATAAGAATCCATAGCGAGAGGAAAAGAAGCAAAGCAAAGGGCATAATATGGAAATGAATGAATGAGTGTGTTTATATGTGAATCTATATGAGTGTATATGAATGAGTATATATTATATGTCCATATAATGTCTATATAGTGTCTATATGAACATACCTACCTATGAACACACCTACATATGTGCTTATGTGGATGAAAGAACGATTGTGCTTATATGATATATATGTGTGTGTACATAAGAGCTTGTGTGTGTGAGTGTGTGTATGTATCCACATATACCCGTTTGTGTGAATGCTTTTCAACTATATGCGCGTAGGTTCCCAGGTATCTGTTAGTCGCGCACACCCGCTCTCTGGCACTCGCACACTCTGACTCCTGCTGCTGCTGCTGCTGCTGCTGTTACGAACGACTCCACCCATTTATTGCCCGAGCATCATGTGCGCCCGACGATCAGCATACTACGAACTATATGAGTCTTATAGAAATTATGCGTGAGCTGTGAAGCTGTGTGGAGCTCTGCGAGCTGCTCGCGCCTAGGCTAAATTTGCTCGCACTTCATGCAGATGTGAAGAGAATATAAATGTAAATATTCATTACTAACAACAGCAGCAACAACAAAAACAACAAAAAACACAAAAGAAAAGTGAAGCAGCAGCAAACATGCAGTTATGTTGAGGCTTGCTCTAAGCTGTGTGCGCGCATTTATATTTACATTTTCACATTTTCAACTGAGCGCGTGACCGGGGACCTTTTTTTCCGTCCTCAGCAACGCGATCAACGGGTAATGGCACTGGAACTGCAACCGCCAGTGGCAGTGGCAGTGGCAGTGGCAGTGGCAATGGCACACATGGTGCAAGTCTGTTTTAGGTTCCAATTCCTTGGTTTTTTTTTTCTGTCGAATGCTTTAGCACTAGTTTTTTATTGCTTCATAATATTTTGTCTCTTCGGGCAGCGCCAGCGAATAATAATAAAAAGACAAGTAGGAGTAATGCAGAGAGAGAGAGAGAGAGATGTACGCGACTGCTAGATACCCTGCAATATGCTGAACAATGATGGTCAAACAATAAGAATAAATAATATAGTTTAAAAAACAGTTTTATGAAAATAATTAAATATAAATATATAAAAATTAAATTAAATAAATAAATTCAAATAGAAAAAATAATTATAAAATCCTTCAAAATATAATATTTAAAGTAGTACAAAAATATGTATAATATGAAATTATTTTATATTAAAAAAAAACAACAATAATTTAATTAAAACTTAAAACTTAAAAATATTAATTAAAAAACTCTTCAAAATATAAAATGGAAAAATTATATACAATATAACATTTTTGGGAATATAATAAAAATAATTGAGTTAATAAGCAAACCTTAAAAAACGCGAAGTACTTAAAAAATTATATTAGAATCAAAAAAATAGTAGTAAAAAAAAATAAAAACAAACATCTTTTAAAAATAATTTTAAAAAAATATATATGTATATATAGAATAAAAAATAGTTAAAATAAAAATTAATAAATTAAAATTCACTTTTTTTTAATTTAAAAAATATTAATAAAATAAATAACATATCCTAACCACATTTGCAATCCAAAATTCAATAAAAATTTTTAACTAATTAAAAAATATATAATTAAATAATAATAATAAAAAAAAATAAAACAAATGTTTGAAAACAAAAATAACAAAATTCAATTGAATTGCCTTAGCCTAAATTCGATCTCACACCTGCGTGTTGCTTGCTCTCTTCACTCAGCTCAACCAACTCCGCCACCTCAGCACTTGCTCTTTCTCTCTATTCCTCTCTCCCTCACTCTCAAAGCGCGCAGCACAGCTGACCCATGCAAACAGTTATCAATCATAATGGCGTTTCTATATATAGAATATCCACACAGAATCTGTGTGTGTGTGTGTGTGTGTGAGTGTGTGAGTGAGTGAGTGTGAGTGAGTGTGAGTGCACACGCATAGAGCAAATGCTTAAACTAGGCGCCAAAGGCCTCATTAGCATTTTGCCAATTGACCTCACGTTTTCTTTAATAGCTTCTCGATCTCTAAATGAATTTTCTTCAAATTTTCAGCAAATGACTACAATACTCCATTAAATAATTTAAAAATATTATTTAATGCTTAATGCAGAATTTAGGTAACTATATTGAGAATAATGTGAGAGACAGTCAAGGCCAGAGCGACTCGGCTGTTAATGCTAATCAAGAATATATGTATGTATATACTCCACTATCTCAGCCACGCCCCCTTCTGTCTGTTACATATACCTTATAAGAATATGTTCATCATTTTCATTGGGCTTAGAGCATTTAAAACAAAGTGTATTGCGTTGACTATGAGCTAAATTTATTAACGCAACTCATTTCCGAAGCAACAACTATTTCATCTGCGGCATGAGGCACACACACACACACACAATCACACACACTCTAACACACACTCACACTCCTGACAATTGAATAGAGTGTTGATGCTGATCACTTTGCCCTGTCCCTGGCCTCAAGTGCTCATGTGGCTTCGCCTCCTTTCCACAACACAGATGCAAATGCTACTATTGCAAGTGCAAGTGCATGCAAAACTTTTCTTTTCATTTTCATTTGTTTTCCTCCTTTTTTTTCTGTATTTGGCTATTTTTAGCTTTTTATCCAGCGTAGCAAGCGGCCTGACAATATGTTTTTAATTTGCATGGCAAACATTTTTGTGCAATTTTGTGCATTTTCTGCATTTGCTGTACTATTTCAACGTTTTGATGCTCGCCCATGTTGGGATTGAAGGTGTATTAGGTTAGATGTTTTGTGCTTGCGAAAGCCTTTAGCATACTCTACTTTAATATATTTTCTATTGGATTGATATTGAGTATTCAAATTTTCTATAAAAAAAATTTTTTTTTTTTTGATTTATATATATAGTATAACTAATTTTGATCATGGTATATCTGATGCAGAGTTTAAGATCCCAAAGCCTCTAGATTTGCAGCAGTTGTCAATTCTTTATTTTAGAGATCCGATATCTTATGCTTTGCAGTTGAAATACTTTTGATCATCATTGTATATATATGTACGTACAGATATATAAGTTATATGAGAGTTCTAGGGTATCAAAGTACACATTAAATACCTTTTATAAACATTCCTATATTTATAAGTTATACGTACACTTATAAGTATATTAATTTAAATAATTATAAATAATATATTAATGCTTTATTGAGTCCAACTCTTTTTTATCTCACGAACGAGTATAGTGCAGTCAGTACGGCTTCAAGTTCAAACCTTTCGTAGCTGTCTAATTTGTTAATGTGACGCAGGTCAGAAACAGTTAATTGTGATTTATAGTTATTAGCTGAATGTTAGTCATGTATGTATATGCATAGCTACAGCTATATGCTTACTACACAGAGACATCAATGTATACATCCATACCTCTTAGTACATCCCACTAATGTTTAATTGAAATTTATGTTTTTGGCAAACGACGCCTGCTGGCGCACGCTCTGTTGCCAATAACAGCTGCCATTTGGCTCAAGTCAATTCAGAAACGTTTAACACTCAGCATACAAATACACATTTGATTATTTGTCATTTATAGAAACATACAGACAGACGCGCACGTACATACATATATATGTACATATATGTATGTGCATATACTATATAAAAGTCGCTTCAGCAAAGGAAATTGGCCACGCGCCCAAAACATTTGCCATCTTTCACTTCTCGACTTTTCCTCTTCGCACAGTTTTCTCTTTTCGGGTCGCTTTTCGCACAAAGTGCGACAGCTTACATCATTGTTAAAATTATCAGATTGTAGACGCTATTTGACATAGATGTCGTATGGCCACTTGTCCAGAAAAACGTTGCCACTAAGGTAACGAACTGGCAGCCATCGTCAGACCATCGTCTGTGCTATGATCTCATTTGATGCTGCTGAAGTTAGCTATGGCTGCATTAGCTATGTGATAAAAGAGGAGACGGTCATCATTCTGTTTATATATAGATAATAGATTTAAATACTATCAAATAATCTATAAGAATTGATGGATATTTATGTGGGCAGATAACAAAATATTAAAAGTATACAAAATATTTTTAAAAGAGTTTTAAATGTATTAAAATGAAAGAATTTTAATAAAAAAGAAATTTGTACCTTAAATTAATTGTATAGGACAATACTAGGATTAAGCTTAAGCTGAATCGTAGATAAAAAATTTTTTAATTTAAATAATATTTTTTTAATAATATTTACAATCAGTTCTGTAGTCTTTAATTTTGTTAAAATATTTTTTTAAAAATTCATATATTTTTTTCTTTATATATAACATATCAACAATAGAGTATTCAGACTTTGCTAGGTCAAGAACGCTTTTCTTTTATATATGATTGTTGAATGACGCGCGTAGCTGTCTGCGTTTATTAGGAAAAAAAAAGCTAAGCCATTTCCGCAGACACATAATTTTTCCAATAATTTAAATACCCTAGTGGAAAAAGTGGTTGTATCAACAGGTTCAAATACTCTTAGCTTTATTGAATACTATAGAGGTAAATCAATAGTTATTCTCTCACTAAAGCATTCAATACATCTAAAGACTTGCTTTACATGTATAATATCGAATGAAAGCATATTAATATATATATTTGTATACATGAAGAGTTATTATATTTTACAGGGTATTTTGTAGTCATTAGCAGGAAATTTTTGTCATTTAATATCTGTTTAAAAAGATTGTGTTGACAAAATATTTATATTATAATTTCATATTAAAACAAAATTTTAAAGCAAAGATAAATAAACACTTAACAATTATCACATATATTATAAAAAAAAAAAAATAAACATTAAATCAAAGCCTCAAATCGAATTTAAAATTATGTAATCTGATCAATAGAAACTTAAGCTGACGCTTAGTGGATCATAGAATGTGTATATACACAGACGGGTATATATGGCTGTCAAAATGTCAAATGAGTGCGCTGACATGCATGCCATGGTCACAGCTACATGTAGATGCAGTGGATTCATTATTTGTCCCTGATTTGTTCACATTCTCGAATGGAACAACAAATTTTGGAAAAAAGTGTCATTCTGTCACTCCATGCTCGATGCCGTTGTCGGTCGGCCTGATCTGCTAGTACAATATGACCTCTTGACATTTTTACAACCCAACAACGGCCGCAATGTCGCACATGTGCGACTGGTTCAAAGGTTCGACACCAAATTGACTGTATTTATAAACAGCTCGAGCAGGGACAGCATCATAGAAGAGATGTAAGACTATTTTACAAGCAACCGAACGAAACATAAACGCCCCCAAAAATCAATTTTAATTATTCAATTTTTATGGGCACTGAAAATGTGAAATTTAAGAAAAAATCGACTACTTGTTAAGCGGATATAGAAACATATATAAGGCAATGTAAGTTATGTGAAAATAATGAAGCCTTAATGTGAAATTTGCTGTTGATACTCAATATATTCTTTCATTTGATCCATGCCTATGATCTCGATAAATTGATATGCTAGAGACATGAATTTCGATACATATATTCTTATGTGCCTTACGTTGTATATATCATTCATATTTCTCTAATATCGCAAATGATATTTTTAATATTGAATAATATGTTATAAGGATATCTGGGTATAGCTATGCGAGTAATAGAGATTCGAGATATAGATAGATAGATAGATAGATAGATAGATAGGTAGATATATAGATAGATAGATAGATAGATAGATAGATAAATTTATAGATAGATAGATAGATAGATTCAAAAGCTGTACTAGCTGTACACTCCTGCTAACCATGTCTAAATTCTTAGCAACAAGTGAATCCCAATTCAAATTTAAATCAATATCTATTTTATGTTTAGCTTAGCTTTAGCTGCTGTATTGAGTACACTAGGTAAGCAACGATTAGGTTCCCACGCAAAATAACAGCAGCAAAATTTACGACTTCATCAAATGGGAAAAATATTTACTAGTCAAATGTCTCCCTAGTCGAGGATCGATCGATAATTGGAAGCGGAAATCCCTCGTTCATTCACAGCCCTTTCAAATTAAAAGCAAAAAGACAAACAAACTGAAGCGCTGACATGGCCACATTCGGAGTTTTCAATCAGCTTGCCAATGAGGCGTACAGCTAAACACGCCACGGACTTGTACGTAAACATGTGTAGATATATATGTGTGTGTGTGTGTGTGTGAATATGTATTCATAGTGTGTCACATGCATAAATATGCGCATCATTAACACCTCAATAATATGGAGCTGGGCTTATGGAGTTGTGAAAGGGTTTAGCTAACAAGTTCTGATGGGAGCAGTGAAAGTAATTATTATGCTGGTTCATATTGAGGAAAAGAGTATATTGGTTTATTGGTAAGATTTTTATTAAATATATAATTCAATATATCGAAATTCAAGTTGAGGGTCGTATTTTAAGCATCGTTTCAATTTGACTTCTACAAAATAATAAAAGTATTTTCTCCTGCCAGCTGACCGGAAGTAGACTGTGAAGTAGTTGCAAAATATTAAAAATTAAAACATTCATTGCAAAGTTTAATTTATTTAAGGACTTACTATATTATACGATAGACAAGAGAGCCGAACTCGGGCAAGACAATTTCGCGTTCGTTGTTTAGAATACCCTGAACAATGCGACGAGCGGCATCGGCACCCGTGATCAGTGGATACAAATCGCTAAAGTTTACTTCTTTAGACAATTTGTGGACCTCGTCATTAGTTTGCAGGAACCAGGGCATAACCGTGCAAACGTGGATATCTTGCCGCCCCTCATAGGCCAACTCCAAGCGCAACGCCCTCATGTGACCTGTGACCCCAAATTTCGAGGCGGTATAAACGCTGTGGTAGGGTAAGGGCAAGAGGCCTAGAATCGAATAAGTATAGTAACAATATATATGAATATGTAGACAAGCTAAAACCTACTGCTGTAGGAGCTTATGCTCACAATATGTCCCTTGTTCAGTTCCTTCATTTGAGGCAAAAACAATTTTTTTGTCTGCGGAAAAATATGAAAAAATAATTATTAATTAGCTTGACTAATTAAGACTGATATATGAAGTATATTGAAATAGGATATTCATTTTTAGCTATGTTTTAAATTTAAATTCTTGCCATTATAAACTGTAGCAAAGTTTAAGTGTGGATAAACTTTTAAACAAAATTTCATCAACTTCAAAGCATTATAATTATCATTATCATATATTATGGCAAATCATATTAAATATTTCAACATCTGCTTATAATCAATCATTGAAACAGCTGCTATAATATGATCATCGAAAATAGTATCGCACTTGCTGGGCCACACTTCACATACAAATCTCTCAACTCACCCAGAAATGAGATGAAAAGTTGACATCAATCATGCGCTGCATATCTTTCGGATCAGGGTCCTTGGGATCGTTGAGCAATAGAACTGCAGCATTATTTATCAGTATTGTAACAGGTCCAAGATCTTTGAGTATATGCGATTTTAATTCACTCAGCTCGCTAAAGCTAGCCGCATTCACCTGGAGGGGGAATTGCTCAAATAATTATTGATCAGAAAAAGCTTTTGTCTCTACCTTATATGCCTTGCTGCGCACCGGGAAAGCTTCACTGATTTGTCGCACCGTTTCTTCAGCGCCCTTCAAATCAATATCAGCAATGGCTATATGACAGCCCAACTTTGCCAGTTCCAGTGCTATGGAACGTCCAAGTCCATGAGCAGCTCCCGTTATCTGATGGATAAAGTCAATTAAATATATATACTAGGCCAATCTAACATAATCATTGATATGTACTAGAACGGGAATTTATAGATCAAATAATTGACCTGTCTGACTGTAATCATTTAGTCTATTTTGCAGGCTATATAACCTATAGAGAGTATATACAAAGTATATAATAAACTGTCTGACTGTGTATACTATTTTGCAGGGTATATAGATAACTATCTATTTGGGTATCGATATTAATATGTTGACAAGGTATATACTCATAGATATCTACCCATTCCTTTTCGAATTAAATACAGGGTATATACAAGATCTGTCTGATTATTATAGTAATTAATACTATTTTCCAGGGTATATAGATATGGTTAACTATTTGCAAGGATATTAATATGTTTACAGGGTACATGCTCATATATATCTACGCATTTGTATATATATATATATATATATATATATATATATATATTGTATATATTGTAGAGTCTCAAATTTTACACAAATGTTTGTTTAAACTTTATCCATATTTTCCTTTTAAATCGATAACAAAGCTTGAATTCTTTGATTATTTCAGGCACGTTTCAAGAACTTGACTCACCAGAGTTCATATAAAAATTCATCTCAAGTCTTGGAATACTTTTTTTCTTGCAAAACAAAGAATATATGACCAAAAATCGCTTCAATTGTGCGAAATACGAATATCAACTTGTTGAATTATTACTGCAAAATCTGTATAAAATATAATTGCAGAAACAGACAAAGGAGCGAAGCAGAGTGAATGACCACAAACATTGGCTTAGCATTGTTAAAATCTATGTTTTTTTAAGTGTGAATCTAAAAGAAACAATTATGCATTCGAGTATCTATTTACAGGGTAGAGTTAGCGTAGCTTTCAAGGCAACTCGTTATATCTCAGCTAATAAAACAAAATGCGTAATTGTGTGTGCGGTGATCTGGCTTTGATCTGTGCACTCGAAAGTTGGTCAGTATTCAGTATTCTGAATGTGAGAACACTTAAGCTCGAATTAAGCAGCAGAAGTTTTTAATACTATGAATATATTAAAAAATTACTAAAAACCACATGTATGACCCGAGCAAGTTTATGGTCGGTACAATGAGCTAACTCTATAGAAACATAAGTGAGCTATAATTAGGGACATCTCTGCGTATGCCCGTCATTATAAAACTTATTTTAACTAGTACAGTCTTGTATTTTGTTGCAATCACTGAAAATTTGATCAAAATCGTATATATGGAAGGGAAGTTATTCAATAACTATTCCCATATGCGAACTATGGGAAGAACTAGAGCAGCCGTTGCATGTCACAGCGTGTCTATAAATATTCTTTTTTATTCATATATTTTTTATATCTTGTATGCATATATTTATATAAAAAGAAGTAATCTTTTATGATTGAAACAACAGCTATGCATAGGGTCCACATTATATCCTTGTCAGGCACGCCCGATTTGAGCACTTATACTTATTTCGACTTCACTTCCTTGTAAATGGATTTCTTTTCACTTTTCACACATACCAATGCCACTTCGCCTTTTAGACTTTTTGTCGTCTTGCAATTGTATCTCTTTATGATTTCGCATATTTGATGGATCAACGCAATCAGCAGCAGCAGTGGACTGACACACACAAACAACGAGACGATCACAGCAGACTGCAGCTTGACCCGAGTATCTGAGAGCGCCATCGACTCGACTGAAAGAGAGTTTTTGAGCTCCGAGCAGCAACGCGTTCACTTGACGACTGTTTCGAGTGCTTTGAAACAGTGCTGAAAGCACTGAGATTGTTTTGTGTTTTGTACTTTTAAACCTGATCTCTCAATGTAAGCAGGAAAAACAATAAGTGCATTAATTGTAAAAGCATTTAAAATTTATTAGTTAAGTCAAAGGTCGTGCAAAAAGCCTTTGATTTGTATTTAAGCACCTTGTAGAATTGGGATAACAGCTTTTATATTTTTGTATAGCTTAAAATTCAATTTCTTATCTCTCATTACAATTATGGAACTTATACTGGAAATGTAGTTTTTGTTTTATTAGTATTCTCAAGAACTAAGTGAGGTGCACACTTGTGATTCTGCATTTATTTATTCGAGTGCTTGAAGTGTTTTTGGTGTACCTTACTCAAGCCAACGAAATATTGCAGCTAACTTCTGGATGCTGTTCAAATTGAATATTTTGTGTCAATAACAATTAATTGACTCGATTACATTTAAGATTGTCTGTAAGAAACGTTTTGATGATGAAGAGGGAGAGAATAATATGGCTGACTGATGTAAAAGACATTTGTGCAGTTGACTGAAAGAATAGATGAAATAGATAAGAAAAAGGAGAGAAAAAGGTGAGGAAAATCAGAGGGAGGGAGAAAGAGAGAGAGAGAGAGAGAGAGAGAGTGAGAGAGAGTGAGAGAGTGAGAGATGTTAATGAAGTAAAATATTTTTGAACTCTAATATTGAGAGACATATAGCGAGGATGAGAGAAAGAAGTAAAGAGCAGAAAGAAAGGAACAGAGAAAGAGCAACTGCCTAAATTAAGGAAAATGGTATAACAGTATAGTATGAAAGAAATAACTCAGAGAGAAAGAGAGAGAGAGAGAGAGAGAGAGAGAGAGAGAGAGAGAGAGAGAAAGATGTAAATGAATTGTAAGAGAAGAGAGAAAGATACTGGCAGGAGGGGAGGGAGAGAGAGAGAGAGCAATATATGGGCTCACTTTTTCCTAATATTTTTTACCAACAGAGAGATATAGTGAGATAGGAAGCCAGAGTGTAATCCCTGTTTAGTGCTATTGGGTCATCGATAGAGAAGTATAGAGAGAGGTAGCGAGAATATTCTCTTCGCCTGGATCAAGTAAAATTCTTTAAGTATTTCAAGTTCTCATTGGAACCTTCTTAACTTTTGCTAGTAGTCTTCAGAACATTTGAGAAGAGTGAAAGAAAATAATAATTTCTTTACTTTCCTTCGAGTACTCTTTGGTACCTCAAAGTCTGGCTTAGCAAGCCGAGTAGCCAAGCGTACCTAGTGCTAAGACCTAATCTAATATGCTTGATTGGCTGAGTTTCCCACGGCTCAGCAGCTGTTGCAGGGCCTCCAGAAAAAGGAGAGTGGAAAGTAAAAAGTGTTAAGCTAGGGAAGTGCTTGGAAAACGTGTATCTTAATTACTTTTTTTTAAGATATTCCATAAGTAACCCAGAAAAACAAAGCGTAACGTGGGTGAGGCAATTTCTCAGCGTCGCTGTCAACACCAATTCCTAAGTGCTGCAGCAGGTCACGAGTGGCTGCAGCGTCTAATAAGACAGCGGCATAATATCCTGCTGATCCTTTCACAGCAGCGCTCTACGACTCAAGAAAGAGCAATAAAGCATCTGTTTTAGTTTAGAAAAAAAGAGAAAAAAGGAATAACTGAAATCGTCATAAAAAATAAAAGCAAAACCAAAGTAAATAAATTAGCTGTGCAGCAATTAAGCGTCTAGCAATGGGAGATGAACGACTATACAATGCCCGCTCACAAATCAAATTCTCGGAAATAACAGATTTTCAAGAAGATATCTAAGTAATCTCTGAACTGTCTTAGAAGATGGACGAGATGAAGTTAGAGGATTAAATGTTATAGATGCTCGATTTGAAGTGTAGATTCACATGAATTCAACTTAATGATTTGTCTCGCCTCTTAAATATGGTTATTATTTTTTGTAGAAAAGCTCGAGCACGAGTATTTATAATTACCTTTGCCTTGCACTCCGTTGACCTATATAATTGCTAATCTATAATGATCGATATGAAAACAAGTTCTACAGTGAATAACTAATTCATATTGTATAAATTCCAGTTATACCTGATTTAACATACTTTCTGTATACAAAGTTATATAATCTATAATTGATAATAATTTATTTATAATGATTTTCATTATACTCGGAAAATAGTTTGTTAAACTCTGATATGAGCTGCTCTAAGGCTCCAACATATATAAATGATAATCGATAATAATCGATATTTAAAGAGTTACAACACTAGCATATTCTATTTAAAATAACTAACTAATAATATTGATTGTTGAGCTCCCTGATTGATTAGCTGACTGATTTGCTAAGCTCTCAGTAAGCAAAGTCTGTATTTCTGACTCTGTATATAGCAAATATGTAAATTTATATAACTAATACATATCAAGTAGTTATGTAAACATAGCTCAACACAATCAATAGACTCGCTTCATTCATTGAGCGAGTATGCATGTATATAAAACACAACAACTACTTAGCAACCCGATACAGCAGGACGCGAAGGACGAACAGGACAGACAGAAACGGCAGCTACGTGGTAGCTGCTGAGGGATATGATGATGCTACTGCAAGACACTTGCTGCCACGAGAAGTAATGCAAATGCAAATGTGTGTGTGTGTGTGTGTGTTTCGTTTAGGTACAAGGATAATATTTTCTCACGCAACAGGCGCAGCAGCAGCAGCAGGAGCAGCAGCAGGAGCCGGAGCAGGAGCAGGAGCAGGAGTAGCGGCACTTGAACAGACAGTTTCATGTCATAATTTAACAGTTTGAAATGTGTGGCTTGTTGCAAGGATATATATTTTGGAAACAGCACAGCTGGCACAGCTCCTGTTCGCGCTGTCTGTTTAGTTAAGGATTCTCTTCAATGTTTTTTTTCTCTCTCTCTCTCTCTCTTTTTATTTATGTTGAGCAGGAAGGCGTAAATAATGTTTATTATTAACATGAGTTCAAAAAACCCTAAAAAGACAAAAACGAAAAAAAAGAATTACTTTTCTTTTCGTGTTTACATATGGAAATGGTTAGAGAATGGGAAGACCTATGTAGATTGTCCTACATTGATTGTAAGCTAATAGCTAGGATCTAAATATCATATGATGTTAGAGCATGAGCGAGTTGAGCTACGAATTGAATGCTTGGCCCAGGGTTATTAAGTTAAATTGAAGTTTGGGCTATAATATTATATATACTCTGATTTACCTTGGTATAGTCTGAGTAAGGTTAGTTTAGTCAATAATACTTTGCTATTTCTTGTGCAATATATTTGAAATACTCTTATATACTCTTATACATTCTTATATACCTTCATTTACTTAGATAGACTTTGATATGCTCTGAGTTACCTTGATACCATACCTGATATGCCTGAGTATCTCGGGAATTCTTTCTTTGGAATTCCTTTCTTTCTATACTCTGATTTCGATATACTTAAATACTCGATATATTCCATCTACCTTTATACATTAAAGTACATGTAAGGTGCTCAGTCCCACAATTCCAATATTTCTTTAAGGAAAATGTTATTCAATCTTCTTCTTTACCCTTTTCCACCTTGTCTGCACATTCAAATGGAATGAAAAAAGTTTGTACTTGAACCGCAGTATGGGGCCAAAACTGTTCTTAATATCGAGTGCCTTGCGCCGTCTTGCACTCTGCGCCTATTTTTAGTGCGTGTTTTTTAGAGTTCACAAAACGGAGAAATCTTTTCGTATAATACGATCATAAATAGTCCATTTTAAGATGACGTTTTGACAAGTGGAAATTAATAATACGAGTGCAACACGAATGATGCAAAGGAAAAGGTAAAACTAAACTAGAAATGGGAGTACTAGACTTGAATATATCCTTTAAATTTGATATATGTATAAGATGTATTTTTATATGGAGAGATAGATTATATTTTCTTTAATTTATTTACATATCAACATCTATATATATTTTAGTCTCCAGCAAGCCTGCTTGATGCCGCTGCATATATTGTAAGAAAAACAGTATACCCTATTTCAATCATTTTAAAGGGGTATATTGTGTATAAAAATAGATTAAATTTGGTGTAAATATTATACATAGTCGCAACAATGCATAAGAATATTATAGAATCAACAGATGAGCTGCAATATCGATCTCTCAATTTGAAATTTATGGATTTTCCTGATATATTTAACCTATGCGCACTTATACGATATTAGAGACAATATTAATAAATATCTTAAGAAATATATATTAACAAAATTAAATTTTTGTTAAAATTAAATTTCAAATAATTACAAACTTAAAAATTATAGTTATAAAAAAAACTCCATAATACATTTTTTTTATGAAAAATTAAATTATATTTAACTAAAATAATTTTAATATAAACAAATAAAGAACTAACTATAAATATTAAAATAATAATAAAAATATGCAAAAATAAAATTTGTAATCAAAAGTAAAAATATAAGTCAAAAATAAAAAAAAAATAATAATAAAAAACCACAAAAATAATTAAATTTAAAAACAAATACAAAAAATTAAATTAAAAACAAAAAAAATTAAATTTAAAATAATAAAATATTTAAAAAAATTTTGAAAATTCAATTAAAATAAATAAAATGCAAATCTATATTAAATAAGGAAGAAATTGTTAAACAATAAAATAATTAAAATTAAATAAAATAATCAGAAACATTAACAGAAAATATTTCACTTTTTTCAGTTAAACAATTTCATTTGAAATTTGACGCAAGTTTGCAGAATCCGTTTTTTATAACGTTTCTTGTTATTTCGTGTGTAGAGGTCATAAAAAATGAATTCAATTTTATAGTCTTATAGTCGATGCAGTAAGACATAGAGAGACATCAAAGCGAGCATAAATACACTGAACGAAGAGGTAGACCACATGGAGCGCCAAGCATGAAATGTCTTCGCTCACTTAGCCGAGCTCCAGTGCACATGTGATGCGCCCTAGTCGTGGCCAGAGGTTGGGGTTGAATGACAACCACTAACAAAACAATAAACAAAAAAATATATGTATATTTCGAAACAGTGCAAATCCCAATCCCTAAACAATATTTGAAATATGCTCATAGAGCAGCGCACACGAATCGATCGATGTTACGAGCCGACAACTCCGCGGGGGCAACAACAGAGAGCAGATCTGGGCTGCTATTAAACACTCGATGGCAATGAACGACGACTGTAATTGTAACCCTAGCACATAAGTAATTAGTCCCATTTATTTATGGAACACAATGCAGCCACGCATGCGCAGCGCATCCAAACGAGCGCCAGAGCCGCCACAGCTCAGAGTTGGAGTTGGAGTTGCAGTTGGAGTTTGTGCCTGGTGTTGTCTTGTGTCTTGTGCATGTCAGGTGCCTGGGGGTCTTCCTTGCTATAACATTAAAAATCTACAAAAAAAAAAACTCAAATTAGAGTCTATTTCAGAGCTGCTTGTGTACAGTATGCTTTGAGTGCTTCTCTGATGGGTGCCTCAAGTACTACCTGCTGAATGTTATTCCTACAAGTGAGTTTGGAAAACAATTTTGAAATGGCTTTCAGCTACATAAATAAATATCTATCGCTGCTCCTTGTAATGTACTCATGCATGATGTGTTGTGTTAGTAATCATTTCAGACAGTTAAAGCTTTAAAGAACAGAATTTTGTGCCAGCTCCAGATAGGCGAACAGATCATCCAAATCATCGCGCATAAATAAATAATTTTATTTTATATGTCGACATAGTGTTCTAGCCACTAGGAAAGGCTAAGCTAAAGGAATCTTTCCTAGAATCTCCATAAGAAATAAATTTAAAACAAAACTTAAAACCTCTGCATATACGTATAGCTATAATTTTTGAGCACACCACGTTTAGTAAATATAAATAAAATGCATAGATTAATGAGTTTCTTAAATGGAAAAATACCTATATTAATTATTTTTAAATAAAAGATTTTTTTTTTGTATTTTTTTTAGTATTCGAATTCGATTTATATAAATAAATAATATGCAATTTTCTTAGATTTAAAAATATTGCCTATAAAATTATATCTATAACTGAACATAGACAGATATTAACTCTCTCTTTCTAGCTCGCTTTCTACCTCTCGCTCTTTTTCTCCCCTTCTTCACTTCCAATAAAACAAATGTGAGCTGCGCACATCGAAATTATAGAAACGCAAAAGCATAAAATCCTGCCATTTAGTGGGCAATAATCTGTAAAAAAAATAGATATATATACATTTAAATTCTATAAATTAATAAATAAATTCATATATATAAATATAATTGTAAAATTTTACCTAAATAGCCAAACACTCAGTGCAAATATCTTGGGCACATAGATCATGCGCTCATTCAGCAAAACTCCTTTAACAATTTTGGCGGCCACATAAGGAGTCGACAGGCCAGGATAGCTTTTCGAGATGCTAAAAAACAACTTTATTAATATTTATTATATATGACATGATTAAGTTATCTACCCCGCATCGCTGAGCAGCGGCAAATCTCCGCTGGTCTTCATCAAATAGGCATTGGCCACAGTTGTGCGCACGTAGTCGCAGTCGGATAGACGCAGCTCGGCTCTGAGCGACTCCATAAAGCCCATAATGCCATATTTTGTGGCTGTATAGATGCCAGCACCAGGCAGCGGTACAAGGCCTATAAGTGATATATATGTATATATTAATTTGATTTGTTTTCAAACTTCATTTTGCTCAAGTCTGACCTGCCAATGCATTGACTGCCACCAAGTGTCCAGATTTGCGTGTTATCATCTTGGGCAAAAACTCTTTTGTGGTCTACAAAATTACATTAAATTAGTTTATCATCATATAATATTATTTATATGGAATACAGTAGAATCCGCTTATAGCGACTTTCCTTATAACGTTCGTACGGCTACTACGACGTAAACTCTGGTGCCCATAAAAACATTTGTGAGTAGACTTATGTGCTTACAGCGTCTTCCGGGTATAACGACGGTATAACGGGATTCTACTATATATGACGCGAACTAGCCAGTAAATCAATATTGACTATATATAAACATGTCCTAGATCTCTAGATCTATCTCTGTAAATCTAGACAACAGACAAAGTCAATATTTCGCCACTAGAAAATCATCATATATCTTAATATTTCTAATCTTCTATATATATATATATATATATATATATATATATCTATAACTTCCGGAGTTCTTAATACAAATTTTCTATTATTTTTATCTTCAAATATTCCGTTCACGTCAACTTGGAAGATGAATATAAAAATCTTCCCCAATCACACTTTCAATATAGATCTGTGCAAATAGGCATGAAACCCACCATAATGTAGGAGCCCAGATTAAGCTGCAAAATAGTGTCGATCTCATCGCTTTTCAGATTCGGTGTCGATGTCATTGGCATCAGCGAAGCATTATTGACCAGAATCTCAACAGGGCCCAGTTCCTTCTCAACCTTCACAGCCATCAATTGCAGTTCGCGTGGCGATGAAACATCATTCTGCCAAAAAAATAACAAGTTCGATCGATAATCAAAATGATCTCACCTCATGCAAATATCACTTTACCTTATATGCCTTGGCCATGCAACGTGGAATTTTCGATAGCAGCTCCACTGTCTCATAGCAGCCTTTCGAATTGACATCAACAACAGCCACTTTGCAGCCTCTTCTGGCCAGCTCCAGACAGATTTCACGACCCAAGCCACTGCCACCGCCTGTTACCTAAAAAATATATAAGGGTATAAGGCAGCTGATCAGTAAATTCAATAGATGATATCTTGAACACAAACAAAGTTTGCTCTTTAATTGAAAAGAGTTTACAAAGCTGCAGATAAGTAGTCTGATAAATGATAATACTTTGTTTCGATTCATGATTCATGATAGTTAGAGAACATACTAAAGCAGTTTAACTTTGCGGCACGCCTTGAATAGTAGTATGTATAAGTCTAACTAACTGTTGACCAGTGTTATTTACATTCAACATATGTATGTAGTTTCCTCATATATAGATCTAGTAAAATTAGTTATACATATGTAGGCAAATGCTTTACGTATGCCCTAAAGCTCTCATTATGCAAACTAGTACACATTAATTGGCTTTATTTGCAAACAATGAGCTACTCAGCTACTGCTATGCATATACAATTATGCATTAGTGTATGTATGTGTGTGTGTGTGAGTGTGCTTAAATATCCAAAAACTGATTATGTTTGATTTAAGTCTTGGCCGTAATTAAAATGATGTGACCCCTATGGCTTAAACTTCAATTGAACACTTGAGCTATATATACTTAAATGTTTTTATGAAAAAGACAACAAGTAAAAGTGCTCAATTCGATCATTGATCCACTGGAAGATACCCTGTAGCGAGCGTTGAGCAGCAAGGTTGCTTAAATGCAAAAGTAGATGTGAAGAAAAAGAAAAAATCATTAAGAAAACAGTTCTTCATCCATTTAAGACACACTCAATTGTGAATGAATATACTGAATGCAACTGATTTACAGGGTATAGAAATTCCACTAAAATAAATAACTCTGCTGTGAACCCAAGAGTTCACTATGGAGAAACGTTGCGGAAGTCTTTATGTGCTTATCTCAACTTGATATTAATCTCGTTATCTACATTTCGTTATCTATTTTTTTATTTTACTCTCTTTTTTGCGCATCTTCATTTGATACGAATCTTGTTATCTTTGCGTTTTTCATTTCTGTTGCCACAGACAGCGCAAGGCACAGCGCAAACGTCATCAATTTGGTATGTAAACAAACACATACATATGCATATGCAGCTCAGCATGTATGAATGTGTGTATTAATGGAAAGAAAACAAAAGTGAAGTTCATAATCTTTTTAGCAACGTACAAAAACCAGTTTGCCGCGCATTCGTATGGGTTAGCTAATATTTGTATCTGTGTAAACGATTGCCCGGGACTATATAGTGCCAACTGAGCTTTAGAATGACATGACGAATACCTGACGCTATTTACGACCCACCTACAAAGCAGCATACGAATGGAATTTCGAAAAATAAAATACAAATTTTATATGCGACACGTTAGAGCTGAGCTTAATGTGTGTGTGTGAGTGAGTGAGATAGATGTATATACACAGTCACATATCTCAGTTTTGGCAGCTGTCTTGACCTTGTCGTAACGGTCAATTGACTTGAAGTACGTTTAAGCATATGCATCATACATGTATGTATATATGTATATGTATGCTGTGCGAAAAAAAAGTAAAATAGCAACACAAGCACAATTGCTCAGACATTGAAGTTACATTTCTTGGCGCGAACTTAAATTGACCTTAAATGCATTCAAATTTTAAATGCAAAATTGTTAATTAATGCCCATTCATATAGAAATATTAATATATATACTAACACATTTAATGCGTTAAATTACAAATATATTTTTTTTAATTTTAATTTAAAATTTAAACATATATTTTAATTTGATTATTAGTCAAAATCTTTAAATATCATATTGGCATGATTTTAATATTGTAATCAAAACTAATTTAATAAAAATATTTCGAAAATTATATATTATTTTTTAATTTAAATATTTCAAGAGCTGTAACTATTAAATAATTTTTTTAATTTTCTTTAATCAAGTTTAATTATTCAATATTAATTTAAAATAAATATATTAATTTAATTTATAGAAAAATATATTTAGTCTAATATATGCTTCATATCATTTTCAAAATGTATTTATCGCTCAATTGTTTTTGCATTAAACAACCAACTTTGAAATACTTAATTTTTATACATTTTTATGCATATACAGATATCATACTAGTGCGGCTAACATTTGCTTCCCCCGACCGACATGCCATATACAAAGCTACGACGACTACACTCATTTGATATTCAAAACTCATCTAAGAGTGGGGCGGCCGAATATGGATTGACATCATTTATATGTATGTGAATACACTCGTTGACTATTTAAGGTACGCATAGCTAAAATACTTTGTTTTAATACAATAACAGAAAGAAGCAAACGAATGCGACGCAATCGAGCCACACCCATTGGTTGAACCCCATGACATGGGTGAGAGGGTAACTGTATATGAAAGAAAAAGCTACATGTGCCGTTACTCTAATTAATTTAGCTTATGATGGAATATACAAACATTTGTGCATTAACCAACTATTTGCTAAATGGAAATCAAATGCAATGTGAGTTACGGAATGAAAGCGGGCTTGACTGACCGATTTAACACACGCTCAAGGTCAGAGATAGCTGACATGAAGAGCTGAAGAGGTCAAGGTTGACTGACAATGAGAGCAATTTATGTAACAGTTGTAAATCTCCATGCATGTAGACTAAGAATAACAACAAGTATAGAGATAGAACATATAGAGTGGATAAAAGTCGTGCAACTGTAAAATGTTGAATCTCAGTTCTAAAACTGTGCATAGATATATGAGTTGTGCCCATGTGCCACTCCCAAGATTGCATAGGTATATAGTAAATATATTGTTAATCTTTCTATAAAAGTTTTAGTACTAATCAATTTGCCATGTCCAAAATGGGCGTAGTTCTATAAACTTGATATAAACGATTATATATCATGCAAATTGCATGACTGTAGCTTCAATAGAAGCATATATTAAAGTTCATATATATGTATATATATGTATAGTAAATGTATATAAGGATTCCCACAATTCCACGCCTCCAATGGGCGTCTCTCTCACACTCTCATAGCCGAGTCTAAGCCTAAACTCATTTAAAGTCTCAAGACAATCAAAACTTGGCAAAACCAATATACCCTATACTTAATAGCAAGCAATATAATGCCTTAATAGACTCATTTTAGACATTATAAAAACATCTGGGCCATAATAATCAAACAAACTAACCACCCGCCCACCTGGTGCTTACCAGTGCCACCTTGCCGCTAACATCCTTCTCCTTCTGGCCCAAGGCGAACAGGTAGTCCAACAGGTGTTTGAGGAACACGGCAAAGAGAACGAACGGCAGCAGGCATAGGAAGACAATGATCTTCAAGCTGTAAATGAGGCGCGCTCTGTCATCACGGCGCTGCGCCTGGGCCGCAGTGGGCGAGGGCGAGGGCGTGGCCGATGGAGCTGCATGCGAGCTGGGCGCTGCAGTCGATGTGGTGCGTGTGATTGTTGTTGTGGTAGCTGTTTCGACCATGTTTATGCAGTTGCATAAAAAAGCAATTTTTTTATTTATTTATTTATTTCAATATATATTTTTTTATTTATTTTATCCGTTAGCGTTAATGGAGGCGCACGTGCGTTGAGCTAGCAATATGAAATAAAACTAAAAACAATGCGCTCAACTTTTCGTGCTCTTCCACACAAACTGCAGATCGTCGCTCTCTGACAACTTTTTCACATTCATATACATATATCGTAGTCGTCGAGTTATCTTGTTTGGTATATCAAGCCGACAAGTCGACTCTCGCCTCTCTCCCAATGCCAGTCGCTTCGAGCAATAGGTGCTTTGGCTTTGGCTGATTTTTTCTTTTCGAGTGGAATTGAATGGTTAATGGAAAGACAGACAGAGAGAGAGAGAGTGTGTGTGTGTGTGTGTGTGTGTGTGTGTGTGTGAGAGGTAGAGTGCGAGAGCGTATTGCATGTGTAGGCAGTTTCACCTGATGTCTTGAGATCGACTTCACGAGCATTGAACATAAGTAAGTAGTTAACGAAAGCTCAGCTCAACAGAGCGAGAGTGCTCGACTAGCATATACCCTTTATATGTATAAAGAAACTTTGAGTGAAAGAAAGAGTGAAAAAGAAGCTCAGCAGAACTCAAGTCAGTAGTTGAGTAGTAAAACCCTTTAATAAAGACTAAACTCTACTAATAGCTATAGCTTGCCCGTAATGTTTGACTAGAATATACTCCGTAATGATTGAGAAGAATTTTTTCAAGCCAATTGATAAGTATAAATACAGAGTTTCCGCTTACTTAAACTCTCTCAATAACTGTTATTATATGTTATAGAAGGAAGTCGCCACCGCTTATAGTTACTGAGATCATACATTCACTGATATACTATATAGAGTCTCATGGAGAGGCTTAAGTTGACTCTATCTAGCCTAAGTCTGACCTCATGTCGTCTGCTAAAAATATTTCATTAAGCACCATATTACCCCATTGTCATATGTACAGGGTATAAATAGAAGATGTTGCAACTTTATTGATTCTTGTTAATTTTGATGTTTACTTTGCATTTAATATAGCAAACCTTCATATACATATTTGTATATTTGCATATCTATTTTATAAATATATTTATTTAATATCTAATCAAAAATTGGTACGCCCTTAGCTTGTCGTATATTTTGCTTCACCTTTGAGTACAAATTTGAGTTACTTATTCCATGGAATTCACTCAAGCATTTCGTATTGCAAACAGGTCTGCCAACCTTTTGATGGCGATGGCACTCGAACTGGCAAAGAGAAAGCCGTTAAAATTACAATATATTCCGAGTTATAGACTTTTTATAAATATAGTTTTTATTATAAATATAACGAACGTACTTACTCACTGATTAAACTGCATATGGTCAAAGGCAGCCTAAAGCAAAAATATTTTTAAACATCTGCTTGCTGATCTTTGACTTTTCGCACATGTTCTTTGGCAAAGCATGAAGAGCGAGACGTTTAAAAAAAATGAATAATAAATAATTAAGAGCTATTTTCGACAAGATGCAGACATATAGCAGATGTTTGCTATATTTAAGCCAAGCAAAACTTTACTTTAGATCGATACTTACTATAATATAGATATGATATGATGATGATATAATAGGTTATGTGATTTTGTATAGCAAAAGTTGCATTATAATAGACTAGACCCAAAAAAAATATGAAAGAGGTCTTACATCTGTAAGAAAAGATTTTACTTGGTAGCTGTAATCTAATAAAATAAAATATATTAAAAACTCTTCCGAGGTGACAAATAATATATATATATCAAGTTTAAAAAAAAAGCACTATATCTATCCAAATGTTTAAAATTTAAACAAGAAAAATAAAATATAAAAAAAAAATTACATTTACGTTTCTTTAATGCGGAAACCAATTTTATTTTCAAAAACCATTTTCTTAATGCTATTTAGTGGAAAAAATTTGTTGTTTGTCATTGAGTTTTAGATTTGAACTCAAGACATTAAATACTGTTTTAGAATATGGTCAATAGTTTTACCAAATATGAAATTGATGTGCGTTAATATAAAACACTAATAAAATTGTCACGTTGAATGTAAGTAAAGCACATTTATTAAAAATATATTTATTTAAACACTCATATATTATTGTATAATATATTAATCAGATATTATTTAAACACATATGTCTTATAAAAATGTATATATATATTTTTATTTTGCTCAGTTTTATTTTTTTTTTTTTTTTCAACTATATTCTTATAAACTGACATATTACTCGACTTATGACATTTTAAAAAGAGGTAACAAAAATATTCATTAGTTCATTAAAATATATTAAGCTTACACATGTATATTTTTACATACGTTATTATTGTACAGCATATATATACATACACACAGCATAATAAAAAGTATATAATATATTATACATTTGATATACACTTTATATAAATTGAAAATTATAAAAAAAAAAAAAACTTTCATACCAAACGCTTTTTTTTGGCAATAAAAACTAAACTTCCATTGTCAATATTATTCTAAAAAATTTCCTTAGGAATGATAAGTGTAACGCCTCAAAACACTCTAAAGTCTAATTCAAATGAAGTAACACTAATTTTTGTACTTTATACATTCCCCATTAGGACAAGTCTAGCGCGCATTCTGAAAATGAATATAATTAAATATAATGATTTGAATAAGAATTTAAATTTATATAATTACTTTTCAAATTCAACAAATGATTCGCATACTGGCGCAACTTTGAACTGTGTGGAGCTCTTAGCGAGGCAACGGCCCGCCTTCTCAATAATACCCTCGATGCTCTGCAGCAGCACATTCTTATTTTCACACTTAATGACCAAGCGGTACTCGCCGTCATGCGTACGCGAGACCTGCCAGCCACCTGGCACAGGTGGCATATCGCTGCTATCCAAGCTTTCGTTTTCCTGTTTAATGTTCTGCGTCGATATTGTGCAACGATATTTTCTCTTAGCATTCGGACTATCTAATTCATCATCATCTGAAGCAGTTGACAAAGATTTCATCTTATTTTTCTCTAGCTGCCTTTCATCCATATTACGATCGCGTTTCGGACACGTGCAGATCTTCAAATATAACACTTGCTGACCTAGTATATCGCCACTGCAATTATAGCCTGATTAGCTTAAATAGACTTTGGGAATTAGCATATTACTTACTTGGCGTTCTCCAAGCAAAACACTAAGCAAGTTTCCTTGCGGCCAAAGCATGAATTCTGACACGAAAACTAAATGCCAACGTCTGACTCACAAAGCCGCCACTGTGCTGACTGGAACGACCGATGTTCATTGGCACGAGAACAGAGTAATCTTTCGCCAATACTTTTCCCATCAGCGGTACCGCAATATATTGTATTTGGGTTCTCGCAGCGCAGCAGACTTTCGCGCTTGGTCTGATTGCCCTTAACTGCAGGAATAAGAGAAATCGAATTAATATGGAATTGATATGCTTCTATATGTATATGCTCTTACTGGGATCTGTGCTCAAATGATTCTGACAGCGCAGCACCGGTCCACTGACATCTTTGACGAAGCACAGAAACACACGCAGAAACAATGGTTGAATTGGCATTTTAGTCTTGAACTTAACATCAATATTAAATGTCTTATTCATGCGTATGTACAACTTGTTCAATGGCTGCGAATACATCCATTGCGACTTTGGCGGCTCCTCCACCACCATGCTAAAATTATAATCACCATTGTTGTGATTCTCCAGTTTGGGCAACGAGCTAATCTGCGTCTTGATATCCTGCAGTATCATTTCCCGCAGAACAGATTGCTGCAATGTGGAATATAAATATATATATGTAAAATATATAATGGAACTCTGTTGACAAAGGTTGTCCAAGTCTTGTATGGGCAAACGACATCATACACTTGCATTTGAACTCTATTTCAATTGGGTAACTAAAGGCATCGAACCAATTAATCAATAATATACGATTTCCAGATATGTCAAACTGTGTCATATGTCTAGCGCGAAGTATATTGATTGATTAAAATTCATATTTGGCGTAATTTCGAGGCTCGAAGAGTAGATCAAATAATTAAGAGTATCTTAATATGGGCTTGCTCGACTAGTGCATACCACGCAATCTAAATAGTCGGCATAGCTATCAAATAAATGGAATATGAAGAACAGTCTCAATTTGATATCGTTTTTAATCGATTTTTATAAAGGAATTTAACGATTTTTTATAAGGAACCTAAAGGGCACCTTCGTTAGTGGCACTCTTGTTCTCATATAAGTGAATAGAAAAATAATCTGCCATATGACATATGACATCTATATCAACCAACTATTATACCCAATTCAACTCTATTCAAATTGGTAAAGAATAGGTAATAACGACAATGAAATGTGAATTGTCTGAAGTTAGTCTAAATCGAACAGTTAACTGCAATGGGCTTTCTAGGCTTACGTTTATCACGACAACCGATTCATGGTAAAGGCAAGCTCGTTCACGGTTTGCTCATTATGCTTATCATTATGTTAACGTTATTTGGACTGTTTGCCAATCGGTTTACGTTGAATGGTCGACAGCGTTTCGTGTTTTCGAAGAAAAATATTGGCATATGCCATGATGGTGACAGCGATATTTATGAGCATCTATGTGCGACAGATATATCTGGACTATATGAACTCGGGAGCTTAATCTACGGGACGCTGTCAAGCTATATAGCTATATGAACATCACTGTGGCAACTATCAACTTTTTCACACAAATGATAATGAGCAAGACGGCTGGTGAAATGATGAGTACAGTTCCCTTATTTAAGACATTGAAATGAATTGCATATTGACAGTGGTGCCATAAGGAAGTCCGTAATGTTGGCATTAATTAAAGTACTTGGATTTCCGACGGTTATGGAGTTTGCCTTGGTCATGCAACAGAGACGAAATGAACCGGATCTCTATTGGACGTGGACTCTGTACAAATTGTTTCCAATGATTATATCGAACTTTTTTAAACAATTGTTACTTTGGGGCCATGATCATAGCTAAGAACATCGCCGAAGCCGTCAATGAGAGACCTGCAAACGGTCGTAAAACCAGGTGAATTCTATGGAATTACCAATAAATAGGGAACATCATTCGAAATACTATCGCATACAGAAATATTGTACATTGGCGGATGAGCTCGATGACCTGGCAATTAAATACAAGATTATATGCGTAAAGAGCACGGAGTATATGGCCCTGATGTCACTCTCAATAATTCTATCATTGATTTGCCATCTGCTGGGCATTACGGTTGGATTCTTCAATCAATATTATGGCATAGCCGAGTCTGTCATTGGGGGGAAAGCAATTCGATGGATTTGGTGCACTCATCAATTTAGTTTTCCTGATTATATCGGTTTTGGAAATATGCCTACTGACCTATGTGAGCAATGATATTTTAATTGTAATTCGAACCACGGGCCAATCTTTGCAAGAGATCAATTTACACAATGCCGATTGGCGTTTTCGACAAAGTGTTCACGCATTTGCGCTGCAAATTAATACTATTAAGTATAAAATCAAGCCAATGGGATTGTTTCGAAATGGATATTTCGCTCATAACAAGTGTACTTTCGGCTGTAGCCAGTTTTTCGCTTATACTTATCCAATCCGATCTCCTCCTCATCGTTTCAAGTAGTCAATTAATTACCTGGCTAAATTGCATCAAATTGCCCGACTGCAATGAAATTAAATATACATTATTTACAATTAAATTCATATTGTTCTATTTACTTACGTTTAGGCCGTGCAGAAAAGCCATAGGCCTCCATGGGACTGCAAATAAATAAAATACATAAATATATTTTAATATTCGTTAATATTGTATTACTAGTCAAAAAAACGATCCTAGTGCAATTGTATTTGCTCTATCGATTATTCGACTGCTTTGCAACACTGAATTTAATGTTACAAGTCCTTTTGAAAATATGGCGAAATTTTCAACGAAATAGGAATTATAAATTCAAAATGTATATACATATTTAAGTACATATTTTTGCTTACATATCATCCATGGCACTTCCAATATTTATATTCTCCTGCGATGAGGAGCCAACTGCTTCAAACGATTCCGACTCCTCCAAAACGTATGCAACAGGCCTGCAAATGTAATTACATTTATCCATATACAAAAACACGCACGCACGCACACATACACACACATACACCCACACTCACGCAAACAATGCGCATTATATTACATGCAACAGCTTCTTGAACGCCCATTCATTGATTGCGATTATGTAATACCTTTTCTTTTGCCGGGACATTGTAAATGCTATTTATTCACACTTTCGCAATAAATGTTATCATTTATGTGCGTACACCAATTGTATTTATTATTGTAAAACGCAGCTAGTTAACAACGGTCTTCTTCTTTCATTTCGCCAATCACATTGTGGGGCAACAAACAGCTGATCTACAGCTATCGCATGCGGCTGCTCATCGATATATTCTGCAACCTTTCTAGGAATCGATAACATCATACAATTGGTTAAATTTAAATACATTTAACGGTTCATTGTGATCACAGTTAAAAAGAATTTTTTTTAATATTTTAAATTAAATTTTATTTAAATTCATTTTTATACACTTCTGCTACGGCTAAGTGAAGAAATAAGTTATCAAGGAATAGTAAAAATATATATACAAATCCTTAAACATTCAACAATCAACAAAAATATTTTATTTAAGCTTAACTCTATTAACTCTGTTTTATTGTTGTATCAATATGAACATCGTTTGTTGTCACAGTGTCTGTTGTCAAATCAGAAACTGTTGCTATACGTTTATTGGAATGCCTGTGAAAAATAGAAAAAAATATATTTATTTATTGTATATATAATATTTAATGCATTTTATTTTTTATGATTAAGATAGCTACCTGTAAAATACGTAATGTTGTAACATGAAAAATATGTCAAATAGCACTGAAAATAGACCCAAGCCAAACTTGGTTGGATCTCCAAATATGGAAGCCCAATCATCTAAGAAGAAAATATAAAAAATGTTATAAAGTAGTTGTAATTTAAAAAAGAAGAAAATTAAAGAGACTTACCATAGTTATGAGCATTTAATAACATCTGTAGCATACTCAGTGTACCACCAGTAAAGTCCAATAAAATATTACCAATACTCCTAAACAACAAATGAGTGTTATACATGTATAACAGTTCAGTTTTATATATATAATAAGCATACGCACCATCCTTCAGTACTTTTTCTCTTATAGTTCATTATCGCTTGTGGAATGTATTTAATAATTGTAATCGTCAATTTTATATAGCTACATAGATCAATGAAATGCATCAGAACTACAATTAAATTGTATATATATATAGAGCTCTATTTTACCTGCAATAGTAGAGGAAATCTAGCCAGTGAATAACAGTTCCTCCAGCCAGTCCTGCTGATATAATCACTATAAGCGCAAATATCGTCAATAGACCATAGGCGACTTTTGAAACGCGTTGCTCTCCACGCTATAATATAAAAGAGAGAGAGAGAGGGGAGAGGAGAGAGAGAGAGAGAGAGAGAGAGAGAGTAGAGAGATGTTATACTGCTCTACGAACTTTCATATATAATCAGTGTCAGAATAGTTACCTCATATCTGAAACACTGTACAATAGTGATGCATGTTGCGAACATGGCATGCAATGAGAAGACGACATCGTTCAACAGAACCGGATTAACACCGCGCGGATACCGGTCGCTGTATTCGTCTTGCAGGCCTTTGATAAAGTAGAGTCCGCAATTGAACATGCTGTACAATGTGAAGCCAACGATATTTAATGTTATGAAATCAAAGTTAAGGCCCTCAACCGATTTCCGTCGATAGTTGATCCAGATCTGTGGATAGAACGACACGGACCATGCCACAAAATATATCCAGCCAAAGACAATGGAACAATAGATAATGGCTTCCGATTTGGCCACAAGGACCCGAACAAACAGATCGTCAGTGCTGAAAAGTAGGGACATATTTTTTAGATCTATATATATTTATTTGATCGATCCACTTACATTGATGGATCGCCATGGTTGCTATTTGCTGTGATCTCCACATGACCGGCTGCTCGACCCGTCACAACAATAGTTTTTTCGGCTGAGACGCCTTTCAGACATGTGAAGGAGTCGGGGTACAGATCCAGGTAATTCTCATGTTGTTTGATCAGATTCACATTAATATCTTTAGTTAGTTTGTCGCTGTGGAATTTTCAGAAAAATAATTGAAATTTATTACACTTATTTAATATATTTATTTTAATTCAAGTTATAACTCCTACTGATCTATAATCTATAGATAAAAGGCTTTCCAAATCAATTACTTCTCTTTTCCGTCAATATCCGAATTCAGTTCTACCTAACTCACCTAACATAGACCACAAAGCTTTCATTGGCATTTACCAACACTGTCAAGTCGTGAGTGTCAACAGTTAGTAAATTATCCGCTGTTGCGCCCGTTAGTGCAATTGTAACTGAAATTGATAACGAAATGGCTTTATTTTTAGCATTTCACTTTGTTGAATATTAATGAAAGACTGAACAAGAACAACAACTTACTGTACAATGCAGCAACAAGCACTTGCCGCACACAACCGAAGCGATAAAACATTTTTGCTGCCGTCTTAAAACACCTTTTAATTAAGTTGTTCTAAAACCATTCATTATCGACATCTAAAAGAGAAAGAAAGGGCAAAATGTGAATGCTAAAATATAGAACAAAGAAATAACAAACTAATAATAATCAAGGATTAAATATATTTAAATTTATAATAATGTGTTTACAAAATAAAAAGAATTTTTTTTTTTTTTTTAATATTGAAACTGAACACAAAATTAGATAAGTGATGTACCAGATATATTTATATATTATAAACTATAATAGTTATTTTCAAATGTATTATAAATAAAAATTCTATAAGCAAATAATTTTAAATTAATTATAAAACTGAATCAATTCTATATAATTATAGGAAATTTATAAAACAAATCTTGTAAATGAAATACACAAATTCCCTAAGCTCATTTAAATACATATACTCAATACTATATGACTGGGAGTTGTGTATGTGTGTGTGTGTGTGTGTATAAAAAGTACCAAGCTGGAATTTCCTTAATTGTTTTGACTTTCGCAATCTTTTTTTATTTACACTTGTATCTCACTTTGTTAAGAACTTCAGTTTAACAACTCGTTATATGTCTTCGACTTGAAGTTTGTACTTCTTCATATATGTACAAGCGAATATTGTATATGCAAATGCGAATATATCTTCATTGTGTTAATTGAGAGTCACATACAGTCAATAGGCATTCAGGCCGCAATATTTACAGCCAATCAATGCTGAAAGAAAATTGAGGAACTCAAGAAAAAAATAAATAAAGCAAAGTGGATCATATGCAGGAAAACAATTTCAACAATGATCCAAGTTAAATGTATTTACGAAACTCTCGAAAATGTTTTTCAAAAAAAGAATAATATATATACCAAAGAATTCGCGATTCTTACTGTGAATGAATGTGTGAGGAGAACTGTTCAAAAGAATTAAATTAATAAATAAAAATAATTCGGTTTTTGCTTAGCATGAAGGTGACTTAATGAAAGTATTATATAGGCTATATAATTATAGGTTATAACGTCAGCAGTAATTAGCGTAAGCTCATTTCTAGAGCAGTACCTCATTACTTGCTCACCATTTAGCTAAAACAGTTAAATTTATTGTAACATTTATATATTCCAATTAGCCATAATATATATATTGAGCGGACTATATAATTTATAGGTCCATATGTGGAACAGCTTGCACTTCCTGATTATGGAAGCTCTTAAACTGTACAAAATCCGTTTTCACACTAACACACTAACACACATACATACATATTCTTAAACAAACAAGCGAAATATAGTCTTCGCATTTGCTTAAATCTTCAAGACAGCTTTAATATTTGCTTTTAAGATATGTCAACAATATCTGAGAACTCTGTTTCAATTATCAGCTATGAATTTGTGAATTATCACTTAAATAACAATTCTTAAGTATTATTAGTTTTATTGTTTTGTGAATCAAAAAGCGCGACTTTTTCGCGCTGCTCCACAATATATGTAATTGCAAACATAAACAGCTCAGAAAAAAACGAAAGCAAAGCTTTTATACTTTTTTTTTTTTTTTACACGCACAAGCCCAACTAACAACAATCTACAACGAGTCATATGGAGTCATAAACCTACACACGTACATATATAATTGTATACATGTGTTTGTCAATATGTCAGCACTATCAAAAGACTCTCGTATAAAAATGTATCAAGTAACAAATACAATCACATAGAAACTCATATGGCGGAGGTTCTACAAATCAAGCCGCCTTGACTATGACATGCTGCACTCCATAAAACAAGTAAAAAGTTTGCAAACGGCTGCTAGCGACTGCATAATGCTCGTTTCAGATTAAAAGAAGCGTGGGTAAACAATTGATAAAGTTAAATATTATATATAATGCTTGTTTGGCGTACAAAAATAGTTAAGGCATTGATTGAGCTTTATATAACAGATATAACGGGTAATCAGTAATCCATATGTGTGTCATCAAAACTAACTAACTCAACCTAAAGAACGTATAAATGTTGACCTTAAGTTAGGTTTAGGTAATTAATAGAGCAGCTACTTAGACAAAAGTCACTTTTGAATGATATACAGTAGAATCCGGCTTTAACGACTCCGCGTTCTTTCGGTTATTTCGACAAAAATTCTGGTCCCCATACCAACTCATATGGGTTGCTTTCTTCCACCAGAATTCTACCAGGTATAAACGAATTCTACTGTACTTCTACTATAATATATAAACGAGGTACATATAAATTTTCCATTTCCATTTCAGGTATTAAAAATCTATATTAATATTTCATATTTCCTGTTCCATTCTACTTGAAATATTGTATTCCAGTAAATTCCGCTTTGAAATATTACAAATTGGAGAGTTTTTATATGGCGCCTAATTATATGAGTTAATATTTTTCAATTACCCAGAATCAAGTTTCAAAATATCTATACTAGAAACTGTAATTATGCCATAGCGCCTAGCGTATACAAAAATATTAAAACAAGGCTGGCAATATATATAAAAAAAAAAAAAAAATTCCAATAGCTAGAACAATAGCAAACTAATATAGACTTATCACTAGGTAAGCGAGTATTCAAATCTGAAAAGCTTATCAGCCTAGCATGAATATTTGAAATTAAATTTACTTTAATTCACTCAGATGAACGGACTTGGGTAAACATACTAAATACCCTATAAAAAAAAACCAATATACCCTGCTGAGTATGATTTTCGATAACGCTATAAATATTTTATAGCACTTAATAGGTCAGATGTAAGGTATTATGTGAAAAATGAAAATCACAAAAAGCCAATATACTCGATTCGCTATCTGAACGCGTCTCGTCTGTTTTGGATTGCCTGTGTGTGTTCATTCAGATATTTGTTGATAGCAAAAGCAGATGACTTTGCAAAAGTTTGTATACAACATCCTGAATATAAACTTATCAGACTAATTGATAAGACTAATCGAGCTAGTTACAATATGTTGTATTAGTAGTGTGATGCATGTTGCAATAAATTGGCTAATCAAACTGATTGCGGTAATCAATAAAAATTATTCGAATTGTAGTCACACACAAAGTTTGCCGACAGCACACAATATTGAAGAAATGGCACTATAAATACGATTCTTGAAGAGATAATATTTCACACGAATGTATTCATATGTATATTTATATTTATAGCTGTCAAATATTTGCTGATTGAAACATTTGTATAAATAAACAATGCAAATATATTGGCCAATTCGGCTTTTTCCGATATCGTTTTGCAGCCGGATTAGAACTTTCACCTGAAAGTTGGCTAACATTGGAAAGCACAATCAACAGAAGTGTCAAAGACGCATTTATATACAAATGGCATTTATGCACTCGATTATCAAAGGTATAGAAATCTGCTTTACAACTCGAATCGAGAACTCGCAAAATATTTTCGTATTGCATTTAAACAACGCGTACGCAGCACTAACTTACCAATCGCTAGCTTAAACTGTGTTGAACGATACGCGACTCTCAAGATACTGAAGCACTATACAGCAGAGCCCCCACTTTATATACCACGAGCCGAGAGTGCTGTGGTCGGGTGTGCATGACTATCAAATACCTAAGCTGAGT